>JAXCLQ010000012.1:1007097-1018510 GCA_035584115.1 Cedrela odorata | reverse complement strand
GAATGTAATCAGTACGGAAAGTTAGAGGTAAACTTGAAAAATTGCCGCAAGAACCAACTTTTTATGATTGGTTGGCTCGGTTAAGATGCTATTGCGGCAAGAGAAAACGAATCTGAACCGTTAAAGTTGAGTTATTGGGTACGTCGATAATATTCAAGGTTGACGGTTGAGAAGCATGTGGGCCATGTGAGAGATAGACCTCTTTTTTATTGAAACCAATAAAATTTTCTCCGGAACTGATCTCAGCATCTCAATGACTCAATCTGACAGTGGAGTCGAAAATTAAAATAATTAATATAAAATTTAAAATTATTAATATAAAAAAATAAAAAAATTACTAATATATTAATTTATTTTATTAAATATCAAATAAAAAATCTCAATGATTTTATTGTTATGTGTTATGTTGCCTATATTTTTTTATTATTATGCCGTGTACTTTTCTTATTTGTACGTTATATGTGATAACGATAATATTTTTTTTTATGTCGTGTAAATTTATTATTATTTTATAAATTTAAAAATTAATTAATTATATCTAAAAATTGTTATAGAGGTCTTCTTACCTTTTCTTATAATATATATATATATATATATATATTAAGAAAGGTAATTTTTTAAATTTTAAATATATTTTTGTTCGCGCATTTTAACTAATCTTATTGGCTAAAATTTTGAATTTTTATGTTGCGCACACACCCTTCCTATTATTATACAAGAAAACTATATCATGCAAACTCTCTATGTGTCATGATTATTTCATCTAATGTAATGTTATTGTCTAACATTACACTTCATAATTATACTTTCGTCCAAGAGCTATGTGGTTTTCAGCAATTACTGCTTTAAATAAAGAGTTAGGTTAGTACTTGATAATACTAATATCATTAATTTGACTAATATCGTATATAAAAAAACGTTTTACTTATTTGATATCGAGTCTAAGAGAACTTATTATTATTTTGACTTGCCGTATTGAAAATATATTCTTAAATTTTATTTAAAATAATTAAATATCTCGTAAAAAAGTCGTTTGTTAAAGTTACAAAATTTTTATAATATTCCGTACGATTCTATAATTATTTTTAATATATATTAACAAATTTATTTTAATATTTTAATTTCTAAAAATTATAATTTTGATTCCACTCGGTTTCTAAAGGACATTGGAAATATAAGCGTGGTGTCTCCCATAAACAAAATTCCAATCATGGGTAAATCAATAACACATAAGTCTCTGTTTGTTTTTTGAGTTTCCTTTCAAATTTGGAAAACTGTTTTCAAAAGCAAATCGCCAAATATGTTTCATAAAATTAAACAAAAATATTTTGCAAATTATATATTGCCAAACACTGCCTAAAACATTATGGTTTTCCATACTATTCTTCTATATTGAATATAACATTATGAACCTAACATGCACAAGTGATGTAAAATGCTTCAATCCACGCATAATTCAACACTAAACTTACGCATATTCTTAATGGTTGTCATGCACCGGCTAATATTGACTTTAATACAATGAGAAAGTGACAGAAGAGTGGGGATATTCATCCACACAATTCTCCAAGTGCGTCCATTAACTAAAGTCAACTACAAAAGTTAGGAGTTATTAAATAGAAATGTATATTGGTGATAGAAAATGGAAATGAGACAGTGCAATGCAACCATTTGTGACGCGAGCGAACTTCACTATTTTATTATAAAATTATAACAAACACAAATATGTAAATTTGACTAAGCGTTTTTTTATATTAAGATTAATAAATTACATACATTTTGACGCAGGGGTCGATTAAGATACTTTCGATATATAATTTAAAATAATTAACGTAAAATTTAAAATATATAATATAAAATACGAACCTACTTGAAATGACTATTATATTAAATTAGGCATGTTGATTAACAAGCCTTGATATATTTGAAAGATAAAACTATACACAATAATGGGTGCCTTTTTAGATATAAGCTAAGGTAGCAAGCAAGCACATGTGGAACGAATAGATTTTCTCTCAACAGTATTCCCATGTTGATTAATAATTGCCACTTGCTGACTAATTATATGGACACGTGTCTTTTCTAATAAAAAGTGGACACCTGGACAGGCACTCGTGTTTCGAATTAAAATTTTAAAAAATAAAAAATGCAACCCAAATTAAGTAACACTGCAACGACAACACGCAACACATCCATGTTCTTCCATTTTTAGCTCTTATTTTCAAAATCTACATATTTACAATTTAGTCCACCACACTTCCCCTTCCAATTTTTTTTTAAATTTATAATTACAATTATCAATTATTATACATTTTTGTTAGTCAAAGATGTAAAATAAAATTTTTTAAATATTAAATTTAAGATATTTTTATTCGATACAAGAGTCTCGAATTAAATAAATTATTATTATTATTATTATTATAAATAAAAATTACTTTATATAATTATTCAAAATAAATTATTAAAATATCATATAATATCGTATAATTAATCTTAAAATTTAACTTATTTTTTTAATAATATTAAATAGTTAATATTTTCAAAAGTTTATAGTTATCGACGTGGGTAATTTAAAATGATTTATATAAAAATTAAAAATACTGAAATTTTAATATGTAACACTAAATTAGTTGTTTTAATAAAATATTTTAAAAATAAATAAAAAATAAAAAAAAATATATTTTACTCTCTCTCGTTAAATTCAATAAAATTGATAAAAATGAATGTAATTTATAAATAATAATAAAAATAAAATAATTAAAAATTTGGGTGTGATTGATATATCTACTATCTCTTCCTTTGGTTACATGTGGAGCCCATGGTTGCCCATATGCATTGCTGGCTTTCAGCCATGGCTTTGTTGCCTTTTTCTTTTATAGACCTTTGTCTGCTCAGAGAGATAAAAATAGTTTCAGTTTGTTTGTTTAATCACACTGATTGACAACTCTTTCTTTGCTAAGCTATATCTCTATCTTCTTCTTGGTTTTCTGTTCTTTTCTTTCTTCTTTGTAATCTATATTTGTGTGTTCACCTTGCAGGAAAAAAGCGTCCATATAATAATTTAATTAAGGTTTACAACTGTTCAATAGAAAATCAAGAAGCTTGAAGTCAACAGAAACCCTCTGTTTATTAACTACAGTCTTGGTTTGACGGATCTATAGATCTAACGGTTTTCAAACCCACATGTATTGCTCTGTTTCATTTAGATCTCCGTCGTTTTCATCGGTTATCATTCACTAGCTGAACGGAAACTGTGCAAACAGCTTATTTGTATCGTGAGTTTACTTTTTTTTTTTTTTTATTTATTATTTAATTTATGTGATTGATATTATCCTTTGAATTATTGTTGTTATTGTTTATGAATTGACTGTGTGACATGTAAGGTTACTGAATTTTCTGTATGATTAGATGTGGAGGGTTGAATTTGGCTTGACACTTCGTGTTCTACGATTTTTCATTTTTGATGTTTTTATTTATTTTGGAGTTGGTTTGAGCTTAAGAGTCTTGTGTCTTGTTTTGTTTTATTGATAACTGAATACGGGTTTGGGGTTTCAGAGCTTGATTATATTTCCTGAATCTTACTCTGCTAGCTTAATTAGTACGATTGTTGTTTTGATTCACGTAGGTAACATGTTGTGATTATTGTTTTTGCAATTTAATTTTTTCTCTGTATCTTTTGTAGTTTATATATGGATTTTTTTTTGTTCTGCAGGACAAGGATTTTTGGTGGGATTTTTCCTGGTAGAAGTATTGCATCCGATTCTGGATGTGGAAGAATAGGAGGCTGTTGGCTGAGGTGAGATGAGGGATGTTATCAAGATTGATGAACATTCTGAGTTCCTGCTGGCGGCCGCCCTCGGACCATTATGGCCATACAAGTACGGATACAGTAGGCCGGCAAGATGGGCTCCTTTGGTACAAAGACAGTGGGCAGCACATGAATGGTGAATTTTCCATGGCTGTTGTTCAGGCCAACAATTTGCTTGAGGACCAGAGCCAGGTTGAGTCTGGCTCCTTGAGCACTCTTGAGTCTGGTCCTTTTGGCACTTTTGTTGGTATCTACGATGGCCATGGCGGGCCTGAGACTTCACGTTATATAAATGATCACCTGTTTCAGCATCTAAAGAGTAAGAAATCTAAACTTGAGAGGGTGGTTTTGCATAACATTGTTTATTGGAATGTTTATGTTGCTGTTAGAATTGAATATTCAAGAAGACACTGCTGGTTCCTCTTTTTATGGATAATTTGGTGACTACTGTTGTTTATGTCTTAGATATTTAGAAGGTTTAAGTGGAGAACTTAATTCTTTCCCTTGATGATATGGTTAATATGCATAAATTTCAGGGTTCACAACAGAGCAGCAATCCATGTCTGCGGAGGTGATACGGAAAGCTTATCAAGCTACTGAAGATGGATTTTTCTCACTTGTAACAAAACAATGGCCTATGAAGCCTCAGATAGCCGCTGTTGGATCTTGCTGTCTGGTTGGTGTCATCAGTGGCGGAAACCTTTACATTGCTAATCTTGGCGATTCTCGTGCTGTGCTGGGGAGGCTTGTCAGGGCAACTGGGGAAGTTCTTGCCATCCAGCTTTCATCAGAGCATAATGTAGGCATAGAGTCTGTCAGACAAGAGATGCATTCTATGCATCCTGATGACTCACACATCGTAGTTTTAAAGCACAACGTCTGGCGAGTAAAGGGCCTGATACAGGTAAGTTCTATGTGGAAGTATTGAGATGTTCCGTAAGTTAGTGCATATTATCTCATTGTTTTCAGATATTTGTATCACGATAGAGTGGATTTTATTCTGCAAAGCTAATTATTTAACTGCTATAATTGGGTGAAAACATTTAATGATGAATTGAAACCAAATTTGCAATTTTCCTGCGTAGTGGATCAATTCATGGTATACTGCATCTCCGTGCCCTGCTTAGATCTTTATCTTATGCATGAAGTCATACTATATCTAATTTGTGGAAAATTTTCAACTATATAGTTTGGCGTTTTTGGTCAGAGGTGTTCTTAAAAGATCACACGTAACAAAAGCTTTGCTAGTTCTGTTTTCTTGTTGCATATTCATTGGTCCTAATCACATTAATCCATGTAAAATAACTAAGCAGGAGCCTCCATGTGAAGTAAGTAAGTGATTTGGCGTGCTGAGTCATCTCATAAGTATTAATATCACGGGGGGCATAGGTTTCTAAAGAGTTGTAGGTTTTAAGATATATAGTAAAAAATTGCGAGATGTTGTGTCACTGGTTGATGCTATTTCTTTTTTAAACCTTGTACTGGGTATTGAGTAGTAAGATTCACAAGTTTCATTCTTAGGTTTGATCTGGAAGAATAGAAAAGAGATCTGAGGATATATTTATATATTTCCTATTTTTTCCTTATCTTTTTTGTCTGCTGGGTGCCTTTGTCAGTTTTTCAAGTTCTTTTACTGGCAGTGGTCTTTTCTCTTATCTTTTGTGCCATTCATTTTATTATATCTCCCATGGGATCTATAACTAGCCAATAGAATTTCCAACCAAAGTACTCTCATAGTCAGGGTAGCATTTGTCAATTATAGGAGTAGGAACCCGAGAATTTAATTTAATCATAGAAGAAGCATTAGATCACTGAGTTACTGAGAATAAGAAACATGTTCCAGTTTTAATTACAGACTGAAAAGTTTGTGATGCTAACACATAAGATGACCTATTGCATGGTCAAGACCTTGGTTATGAGTGACTAATCTGAGATTGTATTTGTGAATTTATGACAGCAGTAAATAAATATTTGCTAACTCTTATGACAGCAGCAAATAATTATTTGGTAACTTTGAGTTGGCATCTTTTAGAAATAAAATTAATAAGTAGTTGTAGCTGGGATCAACTATGGAATTAGCTGGAAAGTATCGAGGGAAGTGGGTTATGTGAACATTGTACTAAATTCTTTACGAGTTGCTATCCTAATACTCGGAAAGTACATTATTTGCTGATGCTAGATATAAATGAAGAATTCAGTTCAGTGCAAGTGTATTGCTACCGTAAGACTCAGTAGTTAAATATTTATTGATGCTTGATATAAATGACAGATTAGAACCTAAAGTAGCTCTGTAAAAAGTAGTATTCAGTAAAACTAAATGTTATTATTCACTTGACTTCAATGTTTGTAATATGAATCTTGACGTTCTCCGGAGATTTGGTTCATTTCAAAATAAGGATTAAATTGTAGAGTTAGTGATAATCAAACATTCTCTTGTTTGTTATTTATGGCTTCTCTTGTTTGGGACACCAATAGTTTTAGGTATTTGTGTGTTATTGATGGACCAAGACAATGAATAATGGGCAATGACGATTATAGTAGCACTGAATGCCTTGATTTTCCCTTAAGAGTCGAACTAAACGGAAAATATTCAAGAATGAATGCTTGAAAGTGATGAAAAATTGGGAGTGAGAATATAAGATTCCTGACGTTCAACATTTTTTTTTTTAAATTTTAATTCCCTTTGCAGCTTCCGGTTAATCATGATTTTCTCCAATGTGCAGGTTTCTAGATCTATTGGCGATGTGTATCTGAAGAAGACTGAGTTTAACAGGGAGCCTTTGTATGCAAAGTTTCGACTTCGTGAACCTTTTAAAAGGCCAATTCTAAGCTCTGAACCATCAATTTCGGTGCATGAACTTCAACCTCATGATCAATTTCTTGTATTTGCTTCCGATGGACTGTGGGAGCATCTTAGCAATCAGGATGCAGTTGATATAGTTCAAAATCACCCATGCAGTGTAAGTTATCTATAATCACACTGATTTCCAACATGCTAGTCTTGATTCAATTAATTTGGTTTACTTACATCCATTTTATTTTTAAACTATAAATTTGACAATGGTTCACTTAACATAGCAAGTAGACTTGTTGGAAATTAGGATGCAGTTGATGCAGTTTAAAATACCCACGCAGTGTAAGTTATCTATAATCGCACTGATTTCCAACATGCTAGTCTTGATTCAATTAATTTGGCTTACTTACATCCATTACATTTTTAAACTATAAATTTGACAATGGTCCAATTAGCATAGCAAAATGGCAGCACATTTGATATTCATGTGCCTAAATTTTGAATTCTCTTTGATTAAGAATTCTAGGCTTAGAAATATGATTTGACTGTTGCATGTTTCTCTTCATCAGGGAAGTGCTCGGAGGCTTGTGAAAGCCGCCTTGCTGGAAGCTGCCAAAAAGAGAGAAATGAGATACTCAGATTTGAAGAAGATCGACCGAGGTGTTCGCCGGCACTTCCATGACGACATTACGGTCATCGTTGTATTTCTTGATTCGCATCTTGTGAGCAGAGCCAGCTCAGTTAAAGGTCCTTCAGTGTCTGTAAGAGGTGGTGGTGTTAATCTGCCTTCAAAAAGTTTAGCTCCATGCGCCACGCCTGAGGAACTTAACACCACTTAAAAGACATGAAAGCTGGGATTTCATGCTGTTGCAGGAAGCTTGTTGGAACTCATAAAATTATCAACTAGTATATGGAGAGACAGAAGGTGCAGATTTTTCTTAATTTTTTAATGCACAATGTGACATTTTAACTTAAAAAGACTGGTATTATATTTAGTTTCCCGGTACTTTTGAGTAAGAAAGGGAAGAGAAACAATCAAGGAAGCAGAGGTGAGCTGCAAAAGGTGACACTATTAAAGGTTCTTTCTTAGGATAAGTTTCTCCATGCCGCTTTTGCTTTTTAGCCCTTTTTATTTTCAAGCTTATGGGTTTTGTAAATTATGTGCAACAACAATATCCCCCCTGATAATCATAGTTTCTGTATCTGTTGTTTCCCCATGTTTCAATTCTAGTATTACATTAAATGGTAAATTTTGCTTCATAGATGTGTTTGATTTTCAGGAAAATTTTGAAACAAAACGAGCTAACAACTCTGAAATTTGAACCCATTAATGGGGATTGAAACACCTCAGAATTCAATCTCAAACAGTGTTACTAAACCCTACAGAAACTAGAGTAGTCTTCTATCTTGTAATTTTTCTAGGGAAAGCAATTCTCATAGAAAGAAGTTCCCCCGATACTTTTAACTGTAAAAGAGGAGAAGGAAAGAATTGACATTACTGGATAACAGACATGTTAATTTCTATCATGGCTGTCAATGGGGTTCTCTTTAGGCAAAACATTAACTTCAACGTATTATTGTTAGAACACTGTGAATCTCAATGGTCAAACCAAAATCAGAGCATTCAAAGTCCTTGCAAAGGACTGCTGGATGCCCGGGATTCGTAGAACCATCCATCAAAACACTACTATTCCTAGCTCATGTTGCTTGTGTAGTACAGTAAAGTGATTTTACTTGTTGCCCTACCTGTTCTTTTTAGTTTACTCTGGTTAGGTTTTGCTGACCAATGATTAATTTGGTTGGTTACTTTTTACTGTCCATTCTCAAATCTCAACCTCCCAGTCAATAAATTTTTGGAACTTATTAGAAACAATTATGACTTGAAATGACAATTTCTCATAATTTTCTTTTATTTTTAATGCATTTGCAGAATAAAGCCTTCCAGCATATAACTACTAAACACTATTCTAATGTACCTTATATAGTTTAAATAAACAATTAATTACTGTTAACTAAAGGATCTGAAAAGAAAGATGCCTGAAAGGCCAAAACCCAGATACCAAAATCCGATCTTCAAAATCAATTGATATGAGAGTTTTACTGTCCACAAGTGAAACATTTATGATCCCAACTCATCCAATGTGGTACAATTCTCAATTGAGGTTGCAAATATAGTTACTTTGAACCAAGAACAGCAAATCATTAACTAAATGCTGTAATTTTGTTAAAGAGGAAAATATTTACAAAGAGGAAACTGAAGGTAAAAAATTGGGTGGCTTTTGTTTTCAATGGCAATTGCAGTTTCACAGTAACCCATGAGAAAACTCAGATTCCACTCTCACTCTACTTTGGCTCTTAACTATCACTTCTGTCCCTTTATTATTACCTTTCGAGGCACAATTCCCAATCTTTGCAAGTTCTACTCTAACACACAAATTGACAAAAGCAGAGAGGACATGCATACTTCTCACTTGTCAAATTCATCTGCACAAATCTCTCTGAAGCACCAATCAGATTATATCCAAGAAAATTAAAAAAAAATCCCTGTTTTGTTTTTCTTTAATGTGAGTTGCAATGATGGTGAAACTTTGCTTCAAGTTTTGAGCTCTTGGGCAATTGCCATTATCACTTAAGAACTTGTTTAGACTAATCCTCATTGCTACAATATACATATCTATACAAGAAATGTTATATTTTATTATCTCTAATCTGTGATCTCTATGGCTGACAAACTGAAAGCAAAACAGAGATAGATATCATAATATACTCGTACTATTGAGAGATCAAAACCCCAGAGGAAGAGTTAGCTACATGCCTATGTTTATTAGCAGTTATGTCAATTCAGGGTTCAAAGACTTGTCCATTTCTCATCAGTGTACTAAAATGTATTGATCTCATAAGTTAAGTGAAAGAGAGTGGTTAAAATATATGCATAATTATGCCTATGAATAATGAAAATTGATTTTGATTTACTGTTTCAACAGCTTCTTTCATCCGTCATTTTCTTGAATGACTATTCAATTTTCCCACCCACATGGGGCAGCCAATCTGAGGAGTAACAAAAATCCTATTCTCTGCTAAGGTTTTGTGTTGTCTTTCACGGAATACAGGGAAGGAAGAAGAAATAATAATGAGAGAAAAACTTTCTTTTCTTCCAAACAGTTAATTAATCATGACTTATTATTGTAACCTAAGCCCCCCTAATTCTCACATTAGTTTGCTACCTTCCAAAGTTCAAGCTAAAATATGTGAAAACCCCAATTTGCCCTCATTACTCACTCACTCACTCATCTCAAAACTATTTCGTGAAGATTCAACGATTTTGAGGAGAGTGAGAAATGAAAATTAGGGTTTATAATTTTATTTATCATGTTGAGATGAACAACAAAAAAAAAAAAGAAGTACATTGTTTGGTCTCTCCTAGTTCATATCAGTCACAAGCTCCCACAAGGGCAAATCTCTCTCTATATTTGGCAAAGAAGTAAACAGAGGAACCTCTGAATTTCACGCCACAATAAGAAAACGTGACACTAGAGTAAACTAAATTCACTTCATTTGTAACACTGTTATGAGCTAATGGCTGCATGCTTTGAGCCATTAAAGTAAATATGTAAGCATGAGACTATCTCTATCAGTATCAGCTTGTCTCTTTTTCTGACATTCACAAAAACCCATCAGTTTTTTACCCTGAAAGCCCCGTCACCTTTCACCTTAAATCTTTTCTATTAAACAAAATTGATAATAGCATTCAGGGCTCTAAACTTTTATTAATTTACAAATGAAAACATAATTATTCATTTATATTGAATGGATCCTTAATTTCTATGTAAATGACCGTGGTAAAAGTATATAATTTAACATTAAAAGGGAGATTTTAATTATTTTGATAAATATTAAGGGCTTATTTTATATAAATGGATTAATTATAACTTCCTTTGAGATAAATTATAAAATTTTAGGAATTTAAATATTATTATTCAAGGAAAAGAATTCATTTTTTTAATAATAACCCAGCTCTTTTGAGTTCTACATATGAGGAGGGTTCAATCTTCAAAGCCAACAACTTTTACATGACAAGCTGTGTCTTTTCTTCCATTGTCCCAAAACAAGTAAACCTTCATCCTCCATCTCATCAAAGCAAACCTTGCTCAGTTTTTAGCAACGCAGAAGCTTCAAACCCACATGTTTTACTAAACAAAATCACTTTGCAAAACGAAAATGGGTGGTGCTTTCACAAAGACACATGATAACCACGTCCTTTCTATTTGCAGAGAGAGGAAACGCTTGCTCAAACTAGCTGTGGAAAACCGAGATGCGTTCGCAATTGCCCAATGCAAGTATAACAACTCACTCTTGACGCTCTCAAAAGCCATGAGATTGTTTTTGGTTAAACATTCTTCCCAGTCCAGTCAGACTAATGATAAAAACTCAACTTTTCTTCCAAACAAACCCACCAATGTCTCGGTTGATTCATGTCCAACTTCTGATCCTGCTGATTCTTTGACCTCTTCTGAGATGGCAGAAGAAAGACAAAAACAGGTGGAAAAAACTCAAGTCGACAGGAAACAAAAAGGTGTCGTTGTTGAACAAGATGAAACTGAAGGAGACGATAGTGAAGACGATGAAGTAGCATGTCGGGAATCTTATGATGAGGTGGTACCAGAAATGACATCAATGGAGGGAGAAACAAGCTGTGGGTGGGATTTCTTTGACCCATATGCTCAGGTGGTGAGTGATTTATGTGGGAACTCTGGAAATATAGGCAAGGCAAGTAAACCTGACGATATTCTTAACTTACAATATGGGACGGA
>JAXCLQ010000012.1:966237-987834 GCA_035584115.1 Cedrela odorata | reverse complement strand
AGAGTGAAAGTGAAGTTAGTGATGATCACGAGGTGAAAATGGAGGAGGAAGATGATGAAAATGTGAGTTCAGATGAGACGACGGCGATTGAAACGATTGAAACACCCGAAACTGGAAAGGATTTGCTGAAAGCCTTGGAGGAAATTGAGGGCTTGTTTCGTACAGCTTATGAAGCTGGTTTGGATGTTTCAAAGATGCTGGAGGCCACCAGGTTGCAGCAGCAAATTGGTTTAACAGGTTGTTTTTTTGTTCGAATTTTTTTTTTCCTGTTATCATCAATATTTTATATTTTAGGCCCTGCATGTGGTTTTTTTTGGATGCAATTCATGTCTATTTGAGGTTTGTAAGAAAACAGTAATAATTTTTTTTGTCTCCTCAGTCCTGGTGTATGAATCATGTTAGAAAAAGTGATTTCTTTTTCAAACATTGAGGATGTTTTTGAAAATTTTCCGTTGGATATATAAGTATGACTGTATACTAACCCTAATTCCTTGGAAATATCCTTGATATCATAGCAGAATCACTTTGCTTTGTTCTTCACTGAAATATAATAGTTAAACAAAGTACTTTTTTAGAAGCATGTTTGTGATTACCCAATGATATGGCTCTTATATTTTATTTCCTGAAAATACATTTTTGAAAGTAGATGAACGAAGAAGACTTTTACCTGTAAAGTTTTCTTGGATCTCTAACTTTCTTCTTTCTTGCCTTCTTTATCATTGTTTAATATCTGTTGGATACATCATTGCTTGTCTATATTTCATACGAATTCATCCTGCTATAATATGGGTTCAGAAAATTCGAAAAATATTGTCTGGTCAATTGTAAGGAACCGCTCAAGCTTAACCCTTTGCTCCTGTTGCCAATGTGTTATGCCATCGCCGTTGCCGACCAACAACTGTTCTCCTACAGGGACAGTAGCAACGCAGACACGTTTCGATGAATATCCTGGAATGCAGTCCGGGAGTCATTCCTTTTCAATGGCAACGCTGTATCATTGGGAGAGGAAACTCTACGAGGATGTTAAGGTATAATCTTTCACTTGATTGTAATTTGTTAATATAAATTGTAAACACGTTAGAATTAGAACTAATATTTTGATCTGATTCCATGCGCTCAGATGGGAGAGAATTACAGAAAGCTTTTCGAGCGAGAATGTGTGGTGTTGAGAAAAAAGGAGGAAAGAGATGGCTTTAATTTTGGTGACAAAACCAGACTGAAAGTTAAAGCTCTGCAATCTAGGATTTGGGTTGCAGTTGAATGTGCACAAGCAATTTCAAATAGGATTGTGAGAGTCAGGGATGAAGAGATTGAGCCACAACTTTTTGAACTGTTAGGAGGGTAAGAAACTAGGGTAAAATTTTCTTGAAAATTTATGAACTATTTTTCTATCTATTTCTCTTGTTTTTGCAGTCTTATGAAGATGTGGAAGACAATCTCAGAGTCCCATGAAACTCAAAGCAAAATCATGTTTGAGGTGGCAGCATTCAACAATGCGAATGGAAATTATTGTAGTCCTTTTCATCGTCATGCCACTATTAATCTTGAGGCTGAGCTTAAGAAGTGGCGTGCAAACTTTTCTGAGTATGTTTCTGCACAGAAGACATACATTGAATCTCTTGATGCTTGGTTTTCAACGTGCAGTGGCCCGGAACCTGAAGAAGTTGAAGAAGACTTTGAAGAAATCTCTTCAGCCCCACAGTTTAGAATCCATAGGCCACCAGTAATTTCAGTTTGTCATGAGTGGCTGGCTTGTATGGCGAAGTTGCCTGATAAGGCAGTAATGAGTTCCTTAAAAATCTTTGGAAAGGAGATCAAAGACTTGTCTGTTCAACAAGGAAAAGAACGGAAGCAGAAGAAGAAGGTTGAAGGGCTTTTCCGAGAATTGGATAGAAAGGTTTCTGCAATCCACAAGGAAGAGAACAAGATTCTGAAACTTAAGGAGTCTAAGAAGGAAGTGGATGGAGATTTCCAGGATCGGATTGAACGTTTGGAGGAAATGAAAATTTCATTAGAGGAGTTCAAACAGAAGATTGAATTGGAGAAGGTAAAGCACATTTCTGGTGTGGAAGAAACACAAAGAGCCACTTTAGCTGGATTCCAGACAGGATTTTCTGCAGTTCTTGAATCCTTGGTTGATTTTGCAAAGGCTACTGTCAAAATGTACGATGATCTCAAAACATACACTGATAATGCCAACGGGACAGCCGAAAACAGTGGCAACAAGCCTTCTAACTGAAAAAGAAATGAACCTCAGCTCTGAAAATGAAGTGGCAACAATCATTCTAACTGACAAGGAAATGAACCCAGCTCTGAAAATGAAGTGGATTTGGTGCATGCAGAATGAAAATAGGAATTGTTGTTTAAACGACTTTTTGCATGCTTTTTAGTTTGTTGCCATTAGGCCTTTTGTTGTTGCTGGGGCTCTTGGAAGCAGTAATAGTATTTTCACTGTTGTGTCTAGATTGTGTTTAGGCTGCTTGCTGCCGTGACAAGTATTTTGTGGGCAGTTAATTCCTGCAGCAAGTATATTTTGCTATTACTTTTCGTTATTGTTATAAACGTGTATGTCTAGAACATGTTTGGTGTTTAATCCATTTAAGTTTGAATGTTTCTGAAAATGTATGGAAGCATGTACTCTCTTACAAGCTGCTCCTTGTGTTGTTGCTTTATGTTTTTCTTTCAACATCAAATGGCCTTTCATTGAACTGGATGAGCTATTAAATTACTTTGAAAAACATATAGCAATTCACAGCAATTCTCTCTTTAACAAATTTTATGGACACAAAGTATTCCTTGAGCTCAACTAATAAAATTCTTCTCTACTTCTTTCCTCGCTTATTCCTCTCAAATTGTTCTTATCCTCATCAATGCTAATACTATCAGTCTCAAAATACCTCAAGCTTGTGCTTTGAAACGATTGGCTGTCCATTTCTATTCGAAACCTTTGAAATCGAACACCATCTACACTCACAAAGCTTTGTGAGTTCTCATTATAATTATCAATTGATCTACGAGGCCCTTGCAATTCTATTGATGACCATGAACCACCAATTGATCTGCGAGAATCCCTTGAAATTGAAGGCCGTTTGTTGAAGAACTTATCAGATGAATAAAGAGCATCTTCTAATTCTTGCCACACTTGATTCATTGTAGGACGTTGTTTGGGTGATTTCACCACACATCTTAGGCCAAGTTGTCCCATTTTTAGCATAATCTCCTTGTTGAATGGTTCTGATAGAAGACTAGCATCCAAAATCTCTTCTATATTTCCACTCTCAATACTTGACCTTGCCTACAATTTTGTAATAAAAACTTGTTAAATTTTGTATGTTGATGTTAATGAAACAATTATAAAATAAAATTCTTGAATTGCTTACCCATTCAATGATATGATAATTAGGCTGATTTCTGGTGGTATCAACAGCAGGCCGAGCAGCAACAAGCTGCAGAAGGATGACGCCAAAGCTATAAACATCACTGAAGGGACTTAAATGAAAACTTGAACAATATGCAGGATCAAGATATCCTGGCGTCCCTTTGATCTGGCTACTGACATGTGATTGGTCACCAATTGGCCCCATTTTCACTAGACCAAAATCAGAAACCTTGGCTTCAAATCCATCTCCCACTAATATATTGCTTGGTTTTAAGTCACGGTGGATTATGCTTGGCGTTATCCCATCATGCAAATGTGCAATGCCTGTGATAAATCATTTTCCAAAGTAATTTCATTAACATTATATCTCAATTTTACGCCACAATTTTTATTATAAGATTAAAAAATGTCCTCAAAGAACGTGTTGAGAAATTCTGTTGTGCTACCTTTAGCAGCTCCGATGGCTATATTTACCCTTTGCCTCCAAGTTAGGCTTCTTCCTCCTCTCCCTACACTCCATAATGTGTAAATTATTATTATTTTTATTTTTCTTCTAAAAACAAATTGACATATGTTTAGAACTAGCCAGGTCATGAATCTTGGCACTTTCTCAATTTGGATTTTTGTATTTGTGCATATTTGAGAAAAATTTTTTTGGGAAATTACCCATAATGTAGTCCAGCAGAGAACCGTGCGGTACGTATTCATAAACCAATACTTTTGAACCTCTGGCTCCTGTTCAATTCAGAAAATTGACAATTTATATTGAGACTGTACCGAATATTTTTTACACCATGCTGTAATTAAATCCAAACTGTGAATAAGATTTACCCAATTAGCTCAGCAATGGCTTACCAGGTTCTTCACAAAATCCTACCAAACCAACAAGGTTCCTATGCTTTACTTTAGAAAGTAGTCTTACTTCTGTTTCAAGAAAGCAATAAAGACAAATCAATTATATGCAAATCATGCAATCTTAATAGATAAACAGCAAACATGTGAATTGTTGAAGCTTACCGTTTCTAAATTCTTCAACACTTTGGTATGAAGCAGCATGAGCTCTTTTGATTGCTAGTGTTCCTTCTCTTTCAAATGTTCCTTTGTATACATTTCCAAATGCACCCGAGCCCAACAAGCAATCTTCACTGAAATTCTTAGTAGCTCTCTCTAATTCATCTAACTGAAACCTCCTCAACATTAAACCCTCAGCTTTCAAACTTCCTAATAATTTTTCACCACACAACCACGATTAATTATATAATGAAATGAAGAAAGTAAATGGGTAATTGGAGAGATTACTTAGAATTTATATATTCATATTCTTATATGAATTAAAGTTGTTTCTTTTGAGGGTTTATTGTTATTTCAATATGATATCATTGTACTATATTTGAAATGCTGGACCCATGCTTAGACTACACGTGAATTTTCATAAAATTCAGGCTTTTTCAGTCTCTATATGTGACAAGGTTTTTCTAGCTAGGGATATAAAGACAAGAATTCATGTGAAGTAGCGGATAAATTTGGTCCTGGAAAATGATACTTTACACAGGGTTATAGCTCTAGGTAGAATCACTATGATCACAAGCATTATTTCTTTGAAAATGTTAAAATTCTACACACCTTTCATGAGCATGAGCATGCGCCTGTGCTTGAAAATTGGCAATACTTTCCTCCGTATAAAGAAAAGCAATGAAACACCAACCAAGATTGAAAAAACGACGATAATAATTGCACCCCATGCATATTTATGATGAGAAGAGTGATCAGGTTTTTGAGATTCCTCCGGGGGATTTCCTAATACAGCTGGTGAACTAGCTGCAGCTATTAGCAAGTATCTCTTCACCATTATTGTAAACTTGAAAAACAATGTCTATTCCTTCACAAAAGAAATGAAAGAGAAAAGGATAAAATGATTCTCTGAATAATTCTCTCTTTTTCACAATTTACATTGTCATTGGCTTTTGCAATATTGAATGTTGGAAGTTGCTCTTCCAGCTTGCTTTAATTTGCATGAAAGTTGCTTGAATTTGAGACGAGGAAAGAAAAGAGAGAAGAATATAGGCAAAGAATACTTCACAAATTAATGGTCACTGATTTGATATCCATTGCCGGCAGACCATATAATTCCAAAAGCCAAATCATACCAGAAGTCACTCTCCATGTTAACAAAGACTCGGTCTTAGCTTCTTCCTTGGGACGGCACATAGGCCAAAACCAACACGTACAAGAACCTCTCCATGCAAGCCATAGTTGACTACAGTAATATGGAAATTTCATGCTTTTTATGCCGAAAATTTCACTTTAGTCCCTTTCCTTTCATGAAATTTCACTTTATTTGACTGACTTTATACTTATATCACAAATATTCTTTAATATTTCATTTTAGTTCTCAAAAACTCACATCCGTTAATTTCATTTAACAGTAAAAGGACTATCAAGTAATCTTATAAGATCTACTAACATTCACTAATTTCTAACTCTTGCCTAAAAGGTATGTTTTGAAATAAAAATAATATCGTTTCTTCGCAAGTTTAAAGCATATCCCATAAGTTTCACATGCATGATATGTCTCGTTCTTTTTTAATGCACTTCATCATATTGAAGTGATGTTGATCGAAACCGTAGAGACTAAAATTAAATGAATATTGAAAATGTCAAGTATGTTTACGATGCATTTATCAAACTAATTGGATAAAATAAAATTTTATAGAAAATTAGAGACTTGAGAGAAAATTTCCCCTTTCACATGCTCATAAACTGACACTTCATGCAATAGCCCTAATATAACAAGATATGGACAAGCACTAGTGTTATGGTATCACATAATTGTTTTGTTTAATGTCTTTAGTCCATGATTCCTAGGTATAAAATAATGTTAATGATTCAACTTAACAGTTTTAATTATTAATTAATCTATGGTTTTGGACCACATAGTTGAAAAATAACAATCATATATATTAATTTATTTGTGTGATTGAAATCACAAGTGGGTGTTTGATTATGCTATGTGATGTCGTTTTGTAATTGTTTTGATCTATTGACATCATTATCAATTATTTATAAATAATTATCATTTTCTTGTCTTAATTTTGGATGTTTTAATGATAATCTCATTGGGTTGTTGTTTTGTGAGAGATTCTCATCAAAATTGCTTAGGTCTAATAGTGTATTAACAAACAAGACTTATTCACATGTAAATGCCAAAACATAAGTTAATTAATGGTAATTTCATATTAATTATTTTAATTATATACTTTCAAATCATGATCAGTGACATATATCCAGAAATTCAACTTTGAAAATGAAAGGCTCAACTAATTGTTACACAAGATTTTGCCCTAGAATCTGAAGTGACAATGCGTTCAATAATTAAATTAGTTAACCGAACGTATGAGAAGATCCCATGATTTCTTGACCGTAAAAGAGTTGGTGTGGTGCAAAAATGACCTGCCACTATAGAATATTGATGAAGGAATTAATGCGTATGAAATTTGAACTGGGCCAGTTATATGAAGTGTGTAGTGGGTCAACAAAATGGCCTATTCATTTATCTTCCAATCCCATATTAATGGACAGAGATGGCAGAGACAATAGAAAGAATTGCAGATTTGAAAATGGGTTATAATGATTTGAATGTGGTAGGTGAGAGAGCTAATTGTTATGGCAGAAATATTTGTTTTTGGTGAATAAGGGGCCAAACTCATTTAATTTTTCTGTCTTAATGGGTAATGGCTTTACTCTTTGTGCGTACTAAATTATTTACAGCCCCACTATTAGGTGAGTTAATGATTCTAGGAATTTAATTTAATGTATCTTCTTAATATATATGGTTCATTTGGAAAGTAATTTGTGTTACAAAGTTCACACCCATTTGAAGAGAAGCTTAAATCATGCTTATGTAAAAACAGTCATTCTCTGGTGTAGATGTGAGATCTTTGTGCAATATAAGCTTTTGATCTAACTACAATAGGGAAGACAGATGATCTAGGACCATGGTTTTGTTATGATTAAACAAATTAGGGATGGTTTTATTCTTAAATAAGAATTATAGACCATTTCAGGAAAAAAGAAAGCTGGGTGTGTACCAAACCAAACACTATCATCTTGCTTCAAACTATTTATTGCAAGAAATGAATAACAGGTTATCCTAAGACAGAATCATAAATGAGAATGAGCTACTCCAATTACTTCTGTACTGAATAACGTTCCACAAGAATTAATAAACCAAAAAGTCTTGGAAACAACCCACCAGAAATTTGGGGTGAGTGAGTGAGTGAGATCTGGATAACTTTCACATATTTCAGGCATGAGGTATGGTATGCCATATGACAAATGTATTTATGGCAAGACAAGCAAAGAACTGAGTACAATAAATGTAACATTTAAATACTTTCGTCAGTCTAAATATTAAGATAAGAGTTGCAATTTTTAACCAATTTAAGCGTGACATTATCATAAAATATCATGTATTAGGTAAGAGTACTAGCAAAAATACAAACTCTTATGCAAATTTTACTTGTACAAACTGAAGTAATAATGATATAGCAGGGCCGCATGTCTCATATTTTCCTGAAAAAAAGGAAAATAAACAAGGCCACAAGACAATGAAACAATACTGACACATCAGTCGTATCCGTATCATCTACCATGTCATATTTGATACACAGTCCAATGGTGTCAAAT
Source organism: Cedrela odorata (assembly GCA_035584115.1). Lineage (NCBI taxonomy): Eukaryota > Viridiplantae > Streptophyta > Magnoliopsida > Sapindales > Meliaceae > Cedrela > Cedrela odorata. Next base: position 979,769 of record JAXCLQ010000012.1, on the reverse strand, counting down.
TATTTGGCACATATTTGACACAAGAATTGCAATACAAACAAAGAACGCCACATCGTCTGCTATATGAATTGGGATAAACATGCATAAGATTCCAACAGCAATCTAGCAGATAATGATGCCCATTTATAATTTTCAATTGCTTGTTAATCCTGGTTCAATCAAATGTGCTTCCAAACAGGGATTAAACTTCTCCAAAATTGGTTTTTCTCGAAAACAGGAAAGTTGGAAAGGAATTGACATATGAACAGATGCAATTAGCACAAAATATTATCTCAAAATTTTTATACATGTGGCTCATCAAATACAATGATCCATCCTGTGACTCGGTGTACAAGTACAACAACCCGAGAAAAGGAGTAATTGCATTTTTAAGGGACAAAATACAGAAGCCCTAAAGGTAATGACTGTATAAATAAGAAATAAATTTTCTGATCAAGTTATTTACAAAGAAAGAAACATTACAGATCCCTTCGGCATAACGGGCACGAAGCGTGCCTGAGGAGCCACTTATCTATGCAGGGTAGGTGAAACATGTGATGACAATGAGGCAAACTTCTAACCGTCTCTCCAAGCTGAAAGTCCTGCAGGCATACAACAAATTGCTTCAATCAGACAGTTTGTTCTAAGTTAATTACATTTCTAGTAATCAAGAAATGAATAATAAGAACAGAGAAATGCTATGCAAGAAACCTGAAGGCAAACCGAACAAGAAACTTTCTCCCCGGAAGCATCTATATTGTTATTGCTAGTAATTGTGATCTTTGGGATCTTTTCGACTGATTCTCCAGTTAATCCTTTTGAGCCACCAGTGTCGAAGATATTTGGTGTCTCCTCAAAGCTTATTTCAACAGCTCCCATCTAGTACAACAAATTGAAATAATTTTTCACATTATAATAAATTCAGGAATTGCAACAGAGTCTATGAAAAACTACTACAGGCTACAAAGGAAACTAAAACTACCTGACTTTGCACTGCACTAAGCATGGCTGGACCAATTCGCTCGCGTACAAGTCTCCCACTTAGAAGGCTTGCAATAACATCAATCTGCACAGTTTGTAAAAGATCATAAATTAATTAGTTAAGAAGAAACTTGATTATCAATTTGTTGAATCAGCGAGTCAACTAAGCCTACATATGAAATCATCAAGCTATTATAGAACCTAAAGAAGACTACGGTGGAGAAACATTCAAGCATATTAGCAACAATAATGGTAGCTAAATTGCTCACCAAATACAGGAGACATCCAATCCCAGATTCATCTGATTGCCAAAGAACAAGCGAAGATTCAAAGACTTCAATAGAAAAAACAGCTCCAGATATCGCGCCCACGGCAGCTCCTCGAACAAACCCACTCTCGGTTTCCTGTCCTATTAAAGCTCCAGTCAAAGCTCCCAACAAGGTGCCCACTGTATACACAAATGCCAAATTCAGGACCAAATTTTTGTTTTCAATTATTCAAAGTCTGGACGTAATTTGAAGGTGCGAACAGAAAATTTCTCAAACATCTTCTCTACATGCCAAACTTATTCACATAATTGGAATTCCACAGAAATTATCAAGCATCATTGATTCATTGTCTATATTTAACTCATTTACTTTTGTCTCCGTCAAGTCTAAAATCTAGCAATATACAAACACATATAATCATGGCATCAAGAATTATTAACTGTAGAGAAACAACATAATTCAAATCCAAAATATAGCAAAACCCACATCAAACAACAAAAGCAGATGGTGAATTGAAAATCATTCAATTAGGAAAGACATATACTCTCGTTTCATTAACAACAACTGATGAATTAACAAGGAGAAGATGACAAACCAACCTAATGCAAAGAAGAAAGTGAAGATCGCAGAGAAAATGTTCCCAATAACAGCGGAAACAGCAAAATTGCAGAATTCTTTGACCCTTCCAAAAAAATTCCCACCCAGAGACAAAGAAGACATAGAAAAACGAGATGGGTAATCATAAAATTCCATTATCTTTGGTTCCCAGATGGTAGAATTCAAACTGCTTAATGAAATAAAGCAAAGAGTGTAGGTGATCCACAAAGATTTAGCCTTTAATGGGCTGCTTGCTGCTTATTTTTATAAAGGAAAGAAGAGAGATAGCTATAAGTATTGCTCTATGAATACTTAGTCCTTAAGAGAAAATGAAAAGATACCGCATCACCCAACTCGCATTTAAAGCTTTGGTTTCTTTGAATACAACACCGTCGTGGTTTTGGACGAAAGAAATATCAAAGTTTATTTAATTTAATAAAAATAAATAAATAAATCTTCCATTTTCAAAGACACGCCACAGATATCGGAAGCTTCTGTTGACGATTCATCTCATTCTACAGTAAGAATGAAATCACAACAGAGATTCCAACTTTCTACCCGGAAAAATTATGAATTAAAAATTATTAAAAAGTTAAGTATAAATTATTGTGACGCAGAGTTGTCCTTCGTTCATGGCGATTGGCCACATGTTGCACAAGTGGTCGAACCTAGAGGTTGCTTGACCTATTTTACTAAAGTGTTTTTAAAATGTGTTTTAAAATAAAAACAAGAGAGCCCACGTCATTATATTAACGTACAATAATTATGTAATTAGTTTTAAGAATTTATTTAGACGAAAAAAATTATAAATTAATAATAAATAATAAATATTAAATAAATATATAAAATAAAGTAATATTTTATAATTGATATATAATTTTTTTATATTTTATTAATTAAATAATTATATTACGTTAATATAATGACGTAATAAAATAATCGTCGGCTTTTTGTTTAAATAATATATCCGAAACTTGTTTAAATATCTCAACAAAAATATCAAAGTCTAATTTTTGTTGGTCAATATTAAAATTTCAACTAACACCGCAACGCGGTAGAAGAAAGAAAAAGTATTAGTTTGCGAAGTGCTTCTGAAAAAAGTAAAAGCAGCTGCTTATTCTTCTTTGAATTTAAGCAATTCTTTGATGTTTGCCCAAATTTTAGAAAACGAAAAATAAAAATAGAGGGGCAATTAGGTGATGCTTTATTGCAAAAGGGCAGGCAAAATACTCGTATGATATGTGTGGCTTTGCATCATTTGATTTTGGCACCCATTCTAATTCATGTTTGTTCCAATTTTGCATAGGCCATTATCCCTTTCTCCACCATTTTACGAAAATTCAGTGATCGATATAAATAAAGAAAATGAAATATTTTCGGATTTTAATTTAGTTCCATATAACTAATTATCTCGTCAATAATAGTAATAGTGCCGATGTTCAATAATATTTAAAAATTGCGAATGTTCGCAAGAAAAAAAATATTATAAAATATTTTTTACATAGTCTTTAGATATATTTGCGATATACTTTAAAAATAAATATCTCAATAAAATTATTGAAAAATATATTTTTTTATTTCACGTCATATTATTTTTAAATTTTATTTGTTAGTTATTTCACAAGATTTGTTTAGTTTAAGGTACTTATTGTAATCTTATTTGCATATATAATTGGGGTAGGTTTAGGTCACAACATCACAAACCAATTTGTTAGTTCAAAGAATAAACAAATTACATAAATATTAGGGAACAAATAAAATCGTCATCAATTATATTTTAATACAACTTTCTATAGATGTTCATTAAGTCAAAACGCCTCGAAATGTCAAGTTGCTCTTACTGCTGCCTAACTAGCTAATGTCTTCTGCTTTCAATAATTTGCCAATTTCAATTTCAAAAGCAGTTTATTTTCTAGAGAAAATTATATGGCTGCTATGTCAACATCATGCTTTGCTAATTCTCTTTATCTTTCGAGTTCTTTCTTGATTTTCTCGAGAAAATTATTGGCCAAGCTAGCTCACTCCTCCATCAACATCGTGCATGCTAATTCTCTTATATTTTAAGTTGCTTGCATTTATGTATCTTAAGATTCAATGCTTCAATGAAAGGTATTAATAAAAGATTTGCAGAAGTAATGGTTCTTCTTCAAGAATGTACAAGAAAGAGGAGAAGTAACCAATCTCTTTATCTTGTTATTTTAACAAGTAATTACATCATAGTCCTTAACTTTTAATAATATCACAAGTTAAGACACAACTTAATTGAGAATTACTATTTGGTTATGTAATAATACTCATCTTCCCACTTCAATCTTAAAGTTTCTATTTCGAGATAATTTCGGGCATGATCCGTGTAAATAAAATTGAAAGTTATGCCTTATTTGTAGTTGTATCAAAATATAGGATCTGAATATTATTATCCATTTTATTTATTTATTTTGTGGTGGGTAAACTACAAAACGACCAAGAATCTGGCTGTCTCCAGATCTTTTTGTGATCCAACACAATAAGTTAACTACTTGCATTATGGTTAGATCAAGAGCTTATAAAAATATAAAAAGATGCAACTTTCCACCAACTTTGACGAATTTGTATTGAGAAGAAGAATAATTAGGATACATTATTAGAACAAGCTGTTTTGGATTTCAACATGGTTTTATGCAATTCTGTGGGCTGCCTGCCCCAACCACAATCTATTCCTGCCACCCACTATTTGGTCAGGACCCAAAAAAAAAAAAAAACAGTGGCATAAAAAGGCTTTAGGTTATTTTGTTGGTTCATGATTTCTCCTCGCCCACTCTTTTACTTATCAATAATTAATTTTTTTAAAATTTTAGATGAATTTTTAAAATATTTAATTTAATTTAAAATTAAAAATTTAACGATTAAAATTAAATTTAATATTAAATAATTTAATTTAAAATTAAAATTTTGACGATTTTAAATTACTAATACAATACAAATACGACACAAACGACAATTGTTTTTATTTACTCGATATCTTTCACATGTTTTTGTAATTCACATTTTCACTTGCACCTCTTAGCATGCATTTAGAAGTGATTCTTCAAGAGTGTTTTTCACTTTTGAAGAACAATAAACTAGGTTTTGTAATTTTGTTATTAGAAGATTATTTCATACGACGATGATTCATAAAACGATGTCGTTGTCTGACTTGGCAAATGCGATGGTCATCCACGTCAGCATTACCACCATCATTTTGGACATGAATGAATGAAAATAAAATATGTCATAAAAAAGAACGGAACGTGCGCTGCATCCTCCTATTCCTCCGATCCATTCCTAAAGTCTTCATATAAATTTCAAAAGCTTACCTAACACTGTATCTTTCTCTTCATCCATCTCCGAACCGATCTGTTTTCCTTAATTCGATTTAAATAAATTTTAAATAAAAATAAATTATATTGCTATGGGTTAGTTCTTGCTAATTTATGAAGTGTTGATCAATTTTTGTTTGTTTGACGTGTCACTCTAAATAACTTGTTACTGTTGCAGATTATTATTATTTTAAAATCTGAATGTATTGTGATATTGTTTTGTTTGATTTGACAGCGACTGAAAATCCTTTCAAGAGTATACTGAAGACTCTTGAGAGAACTGACGGTGGTGAATTTGGCAAGTACTATAGCTTGCCGGCACTCAATGATCCTCGAATCGGTTAGTGATTTTTTGTTTTCTGTTTGGATGATGAGAAAAAGCGGGAAAAAGAATGAGAAAAATTAGAATCTTATGTTTGATGATTGATGGTTCAAGTAGGTCAAATTATTTTATTAGCTACAGAAAGTATTTGGAATATTCTATGCGAACGAACTGTGGTTTTTTTTTTTTTTTTTAATTTATAATTTGAAGATTAGATTTGGAGTGTGATTGTTGATAGATTGATTTTCGTGTTACAGAGAAGCTTCCGTTTTCGATTAGGATACTTCTAGAATCAGCTATTCGTAACTGCGACGAGTTTCAAGTTAAGAGTAAAGATGTTGAGAAGATCATTGACTGGGAAAATTCGGCACCAAAGCAAGTTGAGATTCCATTCAAGCCTGCTAGAGTGCTTCTTCAGGTAAATAAGTAAATGCAGCGCTTGACAGTACTAGATTTGACTTTCTCAACTCATAAATGAACTTACAGTGCTTTTGGGAGTGTTTTCAGATTTTATATCTATTTTGTAGTGTTTAATAGGAATAAACAAAAGAATGAGATCGAAGAAGTACTAAGTGTGCTTTTGAATGTAGTTAAAGAGTGCTTTTAGGAAACGAATTTGATAAGTGCATCTGTAGAAAGTACTTTTGGAGTGAAAATGACTGTTAGATGCTTTTTTATAAAATGTTTTTAATTCAAAAACGATGCCAAACTCACCCTTAATGACCTGTTTGTTGGTGATTTATAGGATTTTACGTTGTTGTTTTATTTGGTCCTTAGGATTTTACTGGTGTTCCTGCTGTTGTTGATCTTGCATGTATGCGAGATGCCATGAACAAACTTGGCGGTGATACTAACAAAATTAATCCACTGGTAAGTATTGTTTTGTACAATAATGTTGTTAAGGAACTCACATTTTGAGTTTATATTCCTCTATGTGGAGCTATTTTTGCTTTGGAAAATGACGATGATTGCGAAACTGATACATGCAGGTTCCTGTAGATCTTGTTATTGATCACTCAGTTCAGGTTGATGTGGCAAGGTCAGAAAATGCAGTGCAGGCAAATATGGAACTTGAGTTCAGAAGGAACAAAGAGAGATTTGCTTTTCTCAAGTGGGGTTCTAATGCTTTCCACAACATGCTTGTTGTGCCACCTGGATCAGGGATTGTCCATCAGGTAATGAACATCTTGCATTATAAGAGGATCGCAGTGTTATGCTCTGATAATATATTATGAGATGAAAATGAAGTTATAGTTTTAGCTGCAGCGATGATTTATGAATTCTATTTGTGTTGGAAACCCAATGTCACGTGTTTTCAGTCTGTTGGGTTCAAACATCTCCATGAGATTTTAAGTTTTGTGATGTTTATTTACAGGTTAATCTAGAATATCTTGGCAGAGTTGTCTTCAACAGAGACGGGATGCTTTATCCTGATAGTGTTGTTGGAACAGATTCACACACTACTATGATTGATGGGTTAGGTGTTGCTGGCTGGGGAGTTGGTGGTATAGAGGCAGAGGCTGCAATGCTTGGCCAGGTAAAATAATATATCTTGAAATATCATCCATCCTTCTTGTGGAGCTGATAATATCTGAAACTCGATCAATAAAAGGAACTGGTTGTTTAATTGGGTCTCCAATGGTCCAAGGACCTGAATTAATGTTTATTTTACAATTTTGTTTCTATAGTCCACTGTTTTTTTGCAATAGGAAGATACTTATGCAATGATTGATTGATTGATTGTAGATATGGAAATATCTCAAATTCGAGAATCAAGTGATATTTACTTCTTGGCAATTAAGTACGACTATGATCAACGCACCCTTTTCTTGTAATTATCATATATATTTCAATCAGTGAATAGTGAAGGCGGTTTGAGATTAACACCTCTTGTTTTTTGGATGAGTTATTCTGGCTCACAATCTCTAGAATTGTCCTTTTCTCTCTTGGAAGCCTGTGTCGCCTCACCTTTTTAATGGTGTATGTGCTACTGCAATTTCTTGCCAAGAAGTATTTATTTATTTTTCCTTTCGCATGCAGCCTATGAGCATGGTCTTGCCGGGTGTTGTTGGATTTAAACTATCTGGAAAACTGAGAGATGGTGTGACAGCCACTGATTTGGTTCTGACAGTTACCCAAACGTTGAGGAAGCATGGGGTTGTTGGCAAGTTTGTGGAATTCTATGGTACACCCTTTGAAATAACCACTTGATCTCTTATGAATTTAATTTGAAGTCATTTAGTTATTGATGATGGTGTCTTGTATGCAGGGGAAGGCATGAGTGAATTGTCTTTAGCAGACCGTGCCACTATTGCCAACATGTCTCCTGAGTATGGTGCAACCATGGGCTTCTTTCCTGTGGATCATGTCACTCTGCAGTATCTGAAACTGACTGGCAGAAGTGATGACACAGTAAGCCCTAAGCAAAAATTCTATTTAATACAATTTTACTTTTTTTTTTTTTTTGACCATAAACTGACTTATCAGCCAAAATGTAGGTTTCCATGATAGAATCCTATTTGCGGGCTAATAAAATGTTTATTGACTACAACGAGGTGAACAGTGTTCCTTAAATTTGATTCTTTCTTCTAGGCATTCTTCACTTTTTAATTATATATAAAACTCACGACTCCACAATTTTTTTCTGACCTCAGCCTCAGAGCAAGAGAGTGTACTCCTCTTATCTTGAATTGAATCTTGAGGATGTAGAACCTTGCGTGTCAGGACCCAAGAGGTGTCATTTCAGTTTCACCCCTAATTTTCCAATTTTTTATGGCATGCCTCTCATTACTTGTGTATTGCAGGCCACATGATCGAGTTCCTTTGAGAGAAATGAAGGCAGATTGGCATGCATGCTTGGATAATAGAGTTGGATTCAAGGTGAGAACCTTTGTAACTTAGACAAGATTTGCTGATCTTTCGATGGGAATAGTTGCCATGGTTTTCAGTCCTGATACTACACCCCTATTGATTATTATGCCAACCGACCAAAAGTTCACGAGTTAGGTCATTTCCATTGTGACTGTTGGTGAAAGAAATATTTTCATGCATCATTATCATCTCTTCTCTCTCTCTCTCTCTCTCTCTCTCATTATCTCTTGATACACTTCCTTGTCATGCATGACATTACAGGGATTTGCTATATCTAAGGAATCTCAGAGTAAGGTTGCAGAGTTCACATTTCAAGGGACTCCGGCACAACTTAGGCATGGGGATGTTGTCATAGCAGCTATCACTAGTTGTACAAATACCTCAAATCCTAGTGTAATGCTTGGAGCTGCATTGGTTGCAAAGAAAGCTTGTGAATTGGGATTGGAGGTTAGTGTGCTGTTTCTTTCTTCAATTCTCTGTCAACCTGTATGAGTCCAGAGCTATGATGATATTTTGCTTGATGAATCTGGAATCTAAAAGGAAAATGTGTCTGAAAGAGCATTTGAAGGTGCGTGTATGCCTGAAATTGGACTGCTTTGTGATGAATAATTTGGTTTCTTTCATTGTCATTGTTTTACTTTTGCTCAAGGGATTTGAATGCAAGATATTCGTACGCATTGTGAAGTGTTTGTGTCTTGTCCTTGTGTTTCTCTGGAGGCTGTATATTGTTAAACCATTGGATAGAAGGCTTATTTCCATTTTCACTTTTACAGCTTTGCAGTTTAGATTGTAGCATAAGAAACTATAATCGGAAGCTATTAGACTTATTCACCAGATTGTACAATTATGACGGGACAAGTTATTGAGTGTTCTCATTGATTGTGGTTATTGTTTGCCAAATATCTTTTTAACAGGTGAAACCATGGATTAAAACAAGTCTTGCTCCTGGTTCTGGGGTTGTAACCAAGTACTTGCAGAACAGGTACTTTCTAGGAATTTGCAAATCTATCCTCCATTCTTCTTTCAACTTTTTGTTACATTTCTAAGTGAAAGAACGGCTTCTGCAGTGGCTTGCAGAAGTATTTGAATCAGCTAGGGTTCCATATAGTCGGATATGGATGTACCACTTGCATTGGGAATTCTGGAGATATTGATGATGCAGTGGCTGCGGCTATTACAGAAAATGGTAATTTTTTTTTTTAATATAAGTAGTGCCTTCTAGATTCTTTTCTTCATAATACTTCATGGTAACCGTGTTTTCAATTCTTCTGTGAACTTGCAGATATGGTTGCAGCAGCTGTGTTGTCTGGAAATCGGAATTTTGAGGGCCGTGTGCATCCTTTAACGAGGGCAAATTATCTTGCTTCTCCTCCTCTTGTGGTTGCATATGCTCTTACTGGCACAGTAACTACTATTCTTTGCGAATGCATATGCATCAGCAATTCTTATAATCCACATTTAATGCTTCTCTTTTCTTTGCCCATGCTTGTTTTGGAACAATATGCTACTTTTAATCCTTTCAGTGCTCAACAGAACACTATTGTTCTATTTTAGTGTGAAGTATTTCTCATAAGAAGCAATGCTGCAGGTCAATACTGATTTTGGAACAGAACCTGTTGGGGTGGGGAAGGATGGAAAGAAGATATTTCTCAGGGACATTTGGCCATCCAATGAAGAAGTAGCACGTGTGAGCTATTCAGCCTATCTTAGTGTCATTTTGAGCCGCTAAAAGTTGAAAGATTACTGGGTTTCATTTTTTTTTCCTTTTTTGCACCATCTTCAGGTTGTACAAACAAATGTGCTGCCGGATATGTTTAAGGCCACATATGAAGCAATCACCAAAGGGAATCCCATGTGGAATCAATTATCTGTTCCTTCCAGCACCCTTTACACTTGGGATCCAAATTCAACTTACATACACGAGCCACCCTATTTTAAAGACATGACCATGTCTCCTCCTGGCGCCCATGGAGTGAAGGGAGCTTACTGCTTACTCAACTTTGGAGATAGTATTACCACTGATCACATCTCACCGGCTGGTAGCATCCACAAAGACAGTCCGGCAGCCAAATACCTTATGGAACGTGGAGTAGACAGACGAGACTTCAACTCTTATGGAAGTCGCCGCGGTAATGATGAAATTATGGCAAGGGGAACATTCGCCAATATTCGTCTTGTAAACAAATTGTTGAACGGAGAAGTTGGGCCTAAAACAATTCATATTCCTACCGGGGAGAAACTCTCTGTGTTTGATGCTGCTATGGTATTTTTCCTTTTTAACTCAAAAAATTTCTTGATTTGTCAATGTTATGTTCTTAAACTCTTTTTTTTTTTTTTTATATTAAACAGAGGTACAAGAGCGAGGGGCATGATACCATTATTTTGGCTGGTGCTGAGTATGGCAGTGGGAGCTCTCGCGATTGGGCTGCCAAGGGTCCAATGCTACTGGTAGATCCTTATATACAGTCTAATTTTGTTCAAGTTCTGTTTGCACAGTATTTGTCAGTTTCTCTTGTGAAAATTGCTTAATTTTAATTGGACCCAGGGTGTGAAAGCGGTGATCGCAAAAAGCTTTGAGCGTATTCACCGTAGTAATTTGGTGGGTATGGGCATCGTCCCATTGTGTTTCAAGCCTGGGGAGGATGCCGAGACTCTTGGATTGACTGGCCATGAACGCTATACCATTGACCTTCCAATCAGCGTGAGCGAAATTAGACCTGGTCAGGATGTCAAAGTGGTCATGCACAGTGGCAAGTCATTCACATGCACAATAAGATTCGATACAGAGGTAATAAAATCATTTCATTATGATTTCCCCACGGGCCTCTCTTATTTGAGGGGAAAGTTTTGAATTTCTTAATTTATTGCCATCATCCATTAATGCTTTTGTCACTGCAAATGTAGGTGGAATTGGCTTACTTTGATCATGGAGGCATTCTGCAATATGCCATCAGAAATCTCATCGACGCAAGGCAATGATTCGCCGAGAAACTTGTGCTCTATCAATTGCAATTGAGGTCTAGTCCTGCATTCCTTTTACTTTGAGGCAGATCCCAGCTGACTTTCATGAATGAATAAGATAATAAGATGGGAAATTTCAGTTATGTGCAGTCATATTGAATTACTATTTTTTTTAAAAAAAATTTGGAGAGGTTTTGAGAACAATAGGACACTGTATACGCATGAATTTCCATTAATAAGATGAGTATTTATTGGTTAAGATTGTAATTGTCTAATGCAGGACCCTTGGGCTTTTAACCCGAGAACGCAGCAAGGTTTTTAAAAATTTTATGAGCAGGCAAATATGATATGGAGTCTGTTGCGATTCCTTCTAGATTTGCTTCAAATATGTTGATACCACAACATTTTTCCCGATCTTTCTTCGCAATCGCAACTTTCCGCCTGTGTAAGTTGCCTCCTCTTGGATCTCGGGCCAAATGCCCAAATGGCAAGTACTCACCTATTTTGCCTGGAAGACGTTTCGAAATCAAGACAATGGTGCACCTATTTTGCCCAGAAAACGTTTCGAAATCAAGAGAGTCTGGCAGTTTTTGACAGATCTCGGTATAAACCAGCATGTAATCTCGTGTTGTCCGATTCAAGTTGGAATACGCGGGGTACAGCATTAATAATATTGTTATGGATATTCTCAACGATTATAAACGTATACATGCAAGTTTGCTCATCAGCAATTCAATGTTCTAATCCTTCCGACACTTGGAATTCCAAATTTGAACCCGTATGTTATTAGTGGTTGTGACACGTGGCTACCAACCAAGATAAAGAAGACAAGAGAGAACAAAACTATCATAACCAGACCCCAAATAATTAAAGAACCATAAGCCATAGCAAACAAATATGAACTGTTGGTTTTACATCAAAGCATGCATTTAGCAACTAAATGTCCTAAATCTTTTCACATCTCGAATGCTCGTAAAAATTCCAAGGTTTTATTCAACGTGGGCAGTCACTCGCGAGGACTCTCATCCGAAAGCAATAGTTAGCAGGGACCAAAAGCACATCTAAACTTATAGCACAAAGGCTCCAATCTCTTCATCAGTAGAAGCCCAGTTTTTGTGGGAGCTTTTGCCCCGACTTTACAGCATTCATGTGAGAACTCGAAAATAAAGCTACCAAAAAGGAAAAAGAAAAAAAAAATTACATAAGAGATGATTGCAAATCTATTTTCAATACAAGACAGTATTTTTCGAAATCAAGACAGTATGTTTAATACCAATAACATATCGTGAGATGCTGCCTATGAAAACAATGGAAAGTAATGCATGAGATGGAGAATAATTACCTTTAAGCATGTAGCTCAAGCCTGATACTCATTCACACGTATCCATTTTGTACAGGACCACTTATTGCCTTTGATCACGGGGCAACCTCCTGGATAAGATAGACAACAAACTCATCAGATGTTTAAATTAGATGACAATAACTTGTGTTGAATGAACTCATATATGATCTTCCTAGGTTCATTTCGGTTAAAGTAAATATTAATTCATGTCCACAAGCATATCACTGAAACTCGAACTAAACACCTTGACGGCCAAGTAATTGATAACTCCTACTAACCATGCAAACTAGAAGGATCTAGAGTGGCATCGGGCTTCATGCTCCAGAAAAGCAATGCATCACCCATTTTTGGTTTAATAGAAAGTCCTCTCTGTCCACATTCAGACAACTCGTTCCACCAAGGCACAGCACTGAAGTTCCCTTTGGCATTAGGAAAGATTGTCTCACCCCCTTCTTCAACATCTGTGCTGTATGATTTAAAGGAAAGAAAATCATTAGAAGAACAAATGTGGACTTACACATAATGCACTCCAATTAATGCAGATGCACAATGTCACTCACAGGTACATTAGCACTGTAGCCATGCGTTGCCCCCCATTCTTGGTGTTGAACTCATCCATGAAGTAGTCAAAGTGAGGCTCATATTTTTGTCCAACTTCGTAATGGAGCACTTGAAGTCCTTCTCCATGATCTGTGTGTTACATTGTCAGTATTAGTATTGGCTTACAAATTTTATGACCTCGCATAACAAAATAGACACTAAACCTTTACTCAACAATAGTAGTGCATGCTTTAGAACTTGTCAATGGACATAAAAGAAGGAGGTGCATCACAGCAAAAGAAACAAAAACGGATTTTACAACAATGAAACAA
>JAXCLQ010000012.1:930169-946070 GCA_035584115.1 Cedrela odorata | reverse complement strand
ACAGATGCTCAGTTTTCTCCTTATGTTGGTGGGATGGCCTTTTCTCCTTCTTCTTCTCCAGGCTACAGCCCATCATCCCCAGGCTACAGTCCATCATCCCCTGGATACAGTCCCACATCACCTGGATATAGCCCCACGTCGCCTGGATACAGTCCCACCTCGCCTGGATATAGCCCTACTTCACCAACCTATAGTCCTAGTTCTCCTGGTTATAGTCCAACGAGTCCTGCCTATTCTCCAACAAGTCCATCTTACTCGCCTACGTCTCCAAGCTACAGCCCGACTTCTCCAAGCTACAGCCCAACTTCCCCCAGCTACAGCCCGACATCTCCAAGCTACAGCCCCACGTCTCCAGCATACAGCCCCACCTCACCTGCATACAGCCCCACCTCACCTGCATACAGTCCAACTTCACCATCTTACAGCCCAACCTCTCCTTCCTACAGCCCAACATCACCATCGTACAGCCCTACATCTCCATCGTACAGCCCTACGTCTCCATCTTACAGCCCTACTTCGCCAGCCTATAGCCCCACTTCTCCTGGTTACAGCCCAACTTCACCAAGTTACAGCCCTACGTCCCCAAGTTACAATCCTCAGTCTGCCAAATACAGCCCATCACTGGTGGCCTACTCACCTAGTAGTCCAAGATTGTCACCTGCTAGTCCGTACAGTCCTACATCTCCAAATTACAGGCAAGCCCTAATACGATATATGGTCAAGTTTTATGTTTTCATTAGCAGTGCCATATCTGGTTATTAGGCCTTTCTTCTGATAGAATTGTACCCATCTAAATTATTTTTCTAGCCACTAGTTGTCTGCTTCGTTGCAGTTTGGTCTTGGTCAGGGTTGTTAAACTATTATTAGTAATTTTGTTTTTGTTGTTGTGATGAAATATTTTGAGGTAATTTGTAGCCAATTTTTTCTTTTTAGCAGCCCAACATCGTCATCTTATTCTCCAACATCTCCCTCTTATTCACCTTCAAGCCCAACATACAGTCCTAGCAGGTAAGTTATTGCACTAAATTCTTTTCATCTTTTGATTGTGTTTCAAATGCATTTATTTATTTATTTGTGAACCTAGACTATGCTTTTAGTGATCAGAGGAGATTTTCTTTTACTGCTCTGAAGTTGTTACTTAATGCTTCTATTGCTCCTTACTTTGCAGCCCATATAATCCAGCCGGTGGTGGAAACCCAGACTATAGCCCCAGTTCTCCTCAGTATAGGTAAGCAAATACTAAATCCAAGTTTTAGGAATAAGATTTTCTGCATCATTGATTCCAAAGTAAAATTGCATCAATTTGGTCTTATAATTTCTTTTCTTTCTTTCAAAAAGTCCAAGTGCAGGATACTCTCCAAGTGCACCTGGGTATTCCCCATCATCAACTAGTCAGTACACTCCACAAACAAACAGGGATGACAGGAGCACGAAAGATGACAGAAACAAACGCTAAGACTTGAAACCTTGAGAATTACTGAATCATCGGGTCCAATCTTGTTTATTAACCATTCAATTGTATAATGTAACAACTGTATAACCATTGTTTCAGGACAAACTCTAGATTACAGTCAATGCGGGAGAGTTTTTTTGCAGACTTTCCTAATATGCACTTAATTGTATAGTTTTATTTTCCATTTTGTTGATAAACAATTTCAAAGGGTTATCATGGGCGCTGACCTACTCCTTTTTTTAGTGTATATTTGTGGAGGGAAAACATGTTTTTGCAGGCCAATCTACGTTGTCCTATTGAATTAAAATTGAGTTTGGGAGGTTGTTTAGGGGCTGATTTGAAGTGTTTTGTAAAATTGTTTTAAAAGTAGTTGTTGGTTAAGCAAGTATTTAAGAATTTTATTATAAGGCCGTCCTTTGAAAAAAATATATGCGATTGCTCTTCTTAGTATATGAATTCGTGGCCGGCCACAAGGTTTCTTCTGTTTATCATTATTCATTCGAAAGCCAGACCTTTTCCACTCGTTCAGTTCTCCTGTTTCATCAGTTTGTCATTATTCATTCGAAAGTCGGACCTCTTCCACTCTTTCGGTTCTCCTGTTTTCTGTCTCTACATTTGATTTTGACCTTGTCAAGTAAACTCCTTCAATATATTCTAAAGCTTCCAAGCAGAAAGTATTCGTCAAATTGAAGTAAAAGAGCCAGCAACCAGCAGGATTAGTAGATTGGAGAGCGTCTCTGGGTGGTCTTGAATGATGGAGAAACCATCGAAAATGAAGAGCAAGATCCTGGCCTCCCTGCCTAAAGCTGCGTCGCCAGTCACCTTCCGATTAAGCTCACCGCTCAGTCCAGTGAGATCTGCTGGTAGGAAAGGATTTCTGAGTCCTGTGGTATCTATAATTCCCAAGGAGGCTCGAAGGAAACCAAAGAATTCGAGCTTTGAACAGCGGGAACCAGGTTCACCGAAAGTTTCATGCACAGGCCAAGTCAAGAACAGTAAGAAAAAGAATATGATCAAACCGAAGCTAGTTCCGCACCCAGAACAGAAGACAACACCAATTTCATATGCTAAAGAGCTGGAAAAGAAGAAAAAGAATAAGCTAGTTTTGATGATGAAAATATTCAAGGGAGGAAAAAGAAGTGATAGAGTTGAAGTTAGTGTTCCTGATGATGTCAAGGCAGCAGGAGTTGCTGCTGAAAGAGTGCCTTCTTTGGGTGGGATGAAGAAGTTTACGAGTAGTCGTGGTGGTGGCGTGTTGGAGAATTTTGATTGGAGAATATGTGAAGGGAGAGGTGAAGAACAAGTGGAAAAGTTGATCGTTCCTTGTTATACAAGGAGCGTGTTGGGGGGTGGACAGGTTGTTGTAGAGCCACAGAAAGAAGAAAAGAAGGATCCTCCTATTCCTCTCGAAACATAAAAGCTTTTGTATTTATGATATTTGTATTCATATGCTTTAAATCGGGGTGATAATTTATATTATCATATTATATTTGTATTGTATTATAGTGATAATTTATATTATCATATTGAATTTATATTTATATTATATTTATATTATATTTATATTGTGTTTAATAAATATTAATTTAAATTTAATTTATTTATTAATCATATTAAGAACATAAAATATGAATACAAATTATTTATTAAATGAGTAATTCATATACTATTTGTTTATATATGATTAATAAACGAATCATAAATGATTAATAAATAAATTATAAATGAATAATAAATAAATTATTTTATAATTTATAAATTAATTGAAACGATTCTTTTATTTGTATATAACATAAATTCATTTATGATTCGTTTATATGTTTAAGATAAAAGAATTGTAAACCAATTAAGATAATTATTTTATTCATTTACGATTAATTTATTTATTTATAATTTATAATTTAAACGAACATAAATACGATATAATTATTAAGTAAATAATATAAATATAATTTATTTATTATTATATTAAATTTTTAAATTTTTATTTATTTTAAATTTGCATCAAATAATTGTGATGTCCGACATCCCACCTTTATGTTAAACTGATTTTGATTCTATTACTTGCAATCTTTTGGTTGGACCCATCGTCAAGTTACTGAAATTGGATGGGTCATGTAACTAGCAAAGCTGCTTCTACTTTTCAAATATATATGATTTTGTTCTCAGCCCACCCCAGCCCACTATTGTTATAAAGTTCTTTGTATGCGAAGTAAGTATTTTCTTTCTTTTTTTTTCTTTTTCGTTCAGATGATGTGACTTGTGGGAGTGCGACCTCTCTTACGTCCATGTTACGCCCATTTTTGTCGGCTGGGTGACTGTCTCATTAACTAATTTTTTTATATATATATTTCAAATCTTAATAGTCAAAAGACGTAATTAAAATCTGGCGACAATACAGTTGGAACAAACGGCCAAGTCAAGAACAGGAAGAAAAAGAATATGATCAAACCGAAGCTAGTTCTGCACCCAGCACAGAAGACAACACCAATTTCATCTACTAAAGAGCTGGAAAAGAAGAAGAAGAAGAATAAACTAGTTTTGATGATGAAAATATTTAAGGGAGGAAAAAGAAGTGATAGAGTTGAAGTTAGTGTTACTGATGATGTCAAGGTAGCAGGAGTTGCTGCTGAAAGAGTGCCTTCTTTGGGTGGGATGAAGAAGTTTATGAGTAGTCGTGGTGGTGGCGTGTTGGAGAATTTTGATTGGAGAATATGTGTAGGGAGAGGTGAAGTACAAGTGGAAAAGGTGATCGTTCCTTGTTCTACAAGGAACGTGTTGGGTGGTGGACAGGTTGTTGTAGAGCCAAAGAAAGAAGTAAATAAGGATCCTCCTATTTCTCTCAAAATATATAAGCTTTTGTATTTGCCTAAAATTTGTATACATACACTTTAAATTAAATTAAGGGTATTAATTTAAATTATTATATTATATTATATTAAATAAAAATTAATTTGAATTCGATTTATTTATTAATTATACTAAGAATATTAAATATTAATACGATTTATTTATTAAACGAATGATTCAAATATAATTTATTTAAACACAATTAATAAAAAAATTATAAACGAATCATGAACGAATTATTTTATGAATATAAATTAATTATGAATAAATTATTTTACGAATTATAAATTAATTGAAATAATCATTTTATTTATTTATAATATAAACTTATTTAAATGTTTAAGATAAAATAATCGTAAATAAATTAAAATAATTATTTTATTTATTTATAATATATTTATTTATTTATAATTTATATTTTAAATAAATAATTAAATTTAATAATTTAAATATAAACATAATACAATTATTAAAAAAATAATTCAAATAAGATTTATTTCCTTTTTATATTAAGATTTTGTTAGTTGCAATCTTTTCGTTGGACCCATCATCAAGTTACTACAAATGGATGGGTCATGTAAACAGCAAGCTGCTCCTACTTTTAAAATATGCGCGATTTTGTTCTCAGCCCACCCCAGCCAACGCTTGCTCTAAAGTTCTTTATCTGCGAAGTAGGTATTTTCTTTCTTTTCTTTGCTTTTTGGTCCGGACGATGTGACTTGTGGAAGTATGACCTCTTACGTGCATATTACACCAATTTTTGTCGGCTTGGTAACTTTCTCATTAATTTTTTTTTTTAATATTTCAAATCTTTATTGTCAAAAGATGTAATTAAAATCTGGCGATAATACAGTTACAATGAAAGTCGAGTCAAATGTGCATAGTGATTATTAAGTAGTAATTAAAAGAACTTCACGACGTCGGCGAGAAATTCCCTTCTGCATCTTACACTGTCGGTCACTCCGGTTTTGTGCCCCACTTCGTCGCTTATCCGCCTTTCCTATCCAACGTTTCAAAATCATCTCTCTCTCGTCTTCATCGTCATCAATTCAAATTAATAATAATGAAAAAAAATTACCTAGCAGACAAAGCCATCGTGCCACGCCACGGGCCCCAAAACACACATCTACAAAGCATAAGCAACATCAACACAACCACAATACAACAGCTCATCCTTCGTTACTTAATTTCCTTTGTCCTTCTAAACACAATTCGTTCTCTTACTTTTCACTTACGGTTTCCTACATTTCAGCTGCTAATTTAACGTAGCGCTTACATGGCGGCGGCTGAGAGCAACGGTAATAAAGAAAAACAGGTCGTCTACCTTCACGGTGATATGGACCTCAAAATCATCAGAGCGCGGCGGTTGCCTAATATGGATTTAGTGTCGGAAAATTTCCGTCGTTTATTCACAGTTTGTGGCGCTTGCACAACGCCGTCACAGGAGCAGCAACGTCAACTTCACGACAGAGTTAAGAACGAAGGCGAAATCGTGGACCGAAAAATCCTTCAGAAGAGCAGGATAATCACCAGCGATCCTTACGTCACCGTCGTGGTCCCACAAGCCACCGTCGCCCGTACATCTGTCCTTAAAAACTCGCAAAATCCTGTCTGGGACGAACGTTTCATCATTCAGTTTGCTCACCCTGTAGTGGACCTCGAGTTCCAGGTCAAAGATGATGACGTCTTCGGTGCCCAGATTATCGGCACGGCGAAAATCTCAGCTCAAAAAATTGCTACCGGGGAGTTCATCGCGGGGTGGTTTCCAGTTATCAGCCCGTCTGGAAAGCTGTATAAGCCGGATACAGCCTTAAAATTGGAGTTAAAATTCACTCCGTGTGAGAAAAATCCGGTTTATAACCACGGCATTGCGGGCGATCCTGAGCAGCAAGGAGTTCGGTACACTTATTTTCCATTGAGAAAAGGACATCAGCTGACGCTTTACCAGGACGCTCACGTGCCTGAGGGGTTGTTGCCTGAAATTGAACTGGACGGAAGGGGCGTTTATAAACCAGGGACGTGTTGGGAAGATATCTGCCACGCGATAGTGGAAGCTCACCACTTGATTTATATCGCTGGCTGGTCTGTTTTTTATAAGATTAAGCTGATTAGGGAGCCCACGAAACCACTGCCGCGAGGCGGTGATTTGACGCTTGGTGAATTGCTCAAGTATAAATCGGAGGAAGGTGTGCGCGTTCTGTTGTTGGTTTGGGATGATAAGACCTCCCACGACAAGTTTGGCATCAAAACGGTGAGGACTGTTACCGGTATTGCTTTTTAATATGTAATTAATATTTGAAATCAAAGCTATCAAAGATTTATGATTATAATATAGGTAGTTTGGAGTGACATTTTTATAATTTTGTAATACTTTTTGACTTTTATCCGTTCCCATTAAAACTATAAGGAATTACATAAACTAGTATAATAAGCATCTGCTGTTAGAGATTTTGCTTTTGGGATGTGTCAGTAGTGTCGATGTTACTTTGATTGGATAAATTGAGGATTTTTTTTTTTTTTTGTTAATTATTAATTGAAGCTTTTTGGAGCTTTAATATGAGGTGAGATTTGGTGCAGACAGGAGTGATGGATACGCACGATGAAGAAACAAGGAAGTTTTTCAAGCATTCATCTGTCAATTGTGTGTTGGCTCCTCGTTATGCCAGTAACAAGCTTAGCTACATCAGACAACAGGCACGTTTAATTTCTCAGTTTGGTAACTTGCTGTTTTTGTAGTTAGACAACTCAATCATTTCTTATGAATATATATTTTATTAAATGCCACAAAAAGCACTCTACATGGTATTTAATATATGGTCAATGATTTTTGGTTCTTTTAACTTCGTTTATTGCTTGTTTTTGATAAGTTTATTTGAACTTGAAAATATTAGTTCTTTTTCCTTTAATCCTTTTAGAAAGAACAATTTGATAAAATTGCTTGTGTGATGGTTTTTTCCAGGTTGTTGGAACCATCTTTACACACCATCAAAAATGTGTTCTTGTAGACACACAAGCATCGGGTAATAACCGGAAGATAACAGCATTTATAGGAGGTATTGATCTTTGCGATGGTCGCTATGATACCCCTGAGCATCGTCTATTTCGCGATCTTGACACCGTCTTCAAGGATGATTTTCATAATCCTACTTATCCTGTGAGTGGCTAGCCAAAACTTAAATTTCTGTTTTAACCTAAGCATTTTACTTGCAGCATACTGTTTTTCTGCTTC
This sequence comes from Cedrela odorata, assembly GCA_035584115.1. Classification (NCBI taxonomy): domain Eukaryota; kingdom Viridiplantae; phylum Streptophyta; class Magnoliopsida; order Sapindales; family Meliaceae; genus Cedrela; species Cedrela odorata. Next base: position 938,538 of record JAXCLQ010000012.1, on the reverse strand, counting down.
CATATGAAGATAATTGGTGCGGTTGGATTTCCATTATGTTTCTCCTTTGTTACTACTCATGGGCTGGGTCAATCTTTTTCCCCTTGTGTCTGGAATTCTTGGTACAGCTGTTGAGTTATTAAAATTTAAGCTTCCTAAAGCCAATTTGTTTGGATGCTTTTTACACTTGACAATGTGTCTCTAGATCATTTTTCTTGATCTTTGTCTCTATCAGTGGAGTAAAACGTTGTACTTTGGAGCTATCTTATGGTTTCCTACTTTTGTTGGCTTTGAGTATTGTTACGTCTTATCAAGGTTAAGTTTATCTCACTGAATCATGGAGTTATTGAAATAGGATGCTATTCCAGCAGACTTGGGAGCTTTCTTTTTCTTTTTTGATAGCAAATAAAGTAATTTACATAAAATGAAGAGGTGTACAAAGATGTGAATAAGAAGTCCACCAAGAAAAGCCTGTAAAGATCACAAATATGTATACAATTAAAACTAATCAGCTGTCCAAAGCAAAAGTATAGGATTGATAGGACTACGAGATCTCAAAACAAAAGAAACAAATCCAAAATTCACAAAATTACACCAAGACCCCCTTCCCAATTTGGATGAATGAAGAAGAAAGAAGAATCGTTTAATTCTTTAGGAGCTTTCTTGATCGGACTTATGAAGGTTTTTTGTTGAGGTTTGATGGCTTTTTAAAAGTCTCTTTTGGCAATGCTGTAGTTCTTCTCCCACCCTTTTTCTTTTTCATGCATTGTTTCTATAGTTTAATACCTGCTACTTCAGTTGTTGTCGATGAAATCTGATGTTCTTGGTAAATTAGCATCATCTGTTTTGTCACGCTAGATGTTGTTAGGTGTCAGTCTGAAGATATTACTTCACATTCAAGAAATTTGGAACTATCAGCGATACTGTTTAATTTGCCAATGTTTGAAGATGGCATAGCTGTTATACTAGGAAGTCTTTGCCGTACAAGTAGCTCTAATGCTAGGATCTTCCTTCCTTTCTTCTTCACTTTGTTTGACAATTCTTTTTTTTTTTTCATTATTTGTTTATTTATTTTTGAGGGGTGTTATGCATCAGGTCGGAACCAAGGCTCCAAGGGAACCATGGCATGACTTGCACTGCAGAATAGAAGGGCCCGCTGCATATGATGTTCTTATAAACTTTGAGCAGCGTTGGAGGAAAGCAACCAAGTTTACGGAGTTAACTTTAAAGTTCAAAAGGGTTTCTCATTGGCATGATGATTCTCTGATTCAGATAGGGCGCATCTCATGGATACTAAGTCCTCAAATATCCATTTCAAGGGATGGAATCTTAATAGTTCCAAGGGATGACCATGTAGTACGCATTTCCAAGGAGGATGATCCTGAAAACTGGCATGTACAGGTCATGTAGTGCAAATCATAAATTAATCTAAATTTGATTTGTTTGGTTTTGTTTTGTCATTTCAATAATTCTTACTCAGATCTTGTTTCATTTATTTATTTATTTTCTTTCCACAGATTTTCCGGTCCATTGACTCAGGATCAGTGAAAGGATTTCCAAAAGCAGTTCATGATGTTCATGCCCAGGTTTATACATGAACTACATTCCCTTGTCGAATTTTAGATGTAAAATATCTCTTGTTATGGCCAAAGCTGATGATGCTTCAAGATTTTGATCAATAATTGACAAATTGGTTTATTTCAGACTGTAGATTGCATAACCATTCACAGTTCTGAATGATATTCTTCTCTTGCAGAACCTTATCTGTGCAAAAGATTTGGTGATAGATAAGAGCATTCAAACAGCTTACATCCAAGCAATCAGATCTGCTCAGCATTTCATATATATAGAAAACCAGTATTTTCTTGGATCATCTTATGCATGGCCGGCATATAAAAATGCAGGTAAAATCACAATCTTTATCTTATCACAGTGTTAGTTGTTTCTGTTTGCATAATATTTTTCCCATTACTGTGACCAAAGATTTTAGGGTACCAAGAAACACACATATGAAGTATTTAATTGTGAGCTTGTAGTTAGGAGCTTTGAAATATGTGTGCAGAAACTGATATTAAAATTCCATTAGACTAGGCATTAGTGATTGCTAGAACTGCTAAGGATTACTTTTCTTCTGCTAGTCTCTCTCTCTCTCTTATTTATTTTTTATTTTGCTGGGGGTGGGGGATCAAGTACGATGTTTTTGTTGTACAAACTTTAAATGATGCCATGCACAACTTTGTCTTCATATATTTTTCAAAGCATTGTCAAAAGTCACTTTTGATTTTCACTGCTTTTTGGGCTATTAATATTCTTATACTTGATCTTGGCCTGTTGGCTGCAAATTAAAATTTTCTAGTTGCCTTCATATGTTTGTATCTTTTTCAGTAAATATTTGGTTTCAAAAGAACAGTGACTATGCATTTATTCCATTCCCCCTAAAATTTTCTGAAGTTATTTGGTTCTGGTATGAGCAGGAGCTGATAATCTTATCCCCATGGAGTTGGCTTTAAAGATTGCTAATAAAATTAGGGCTAATGAGAGATTTGCAGTGTATGTCGTCATACCAATGTGGCCTGAGGGTGATCCCAACTCTAACTCTGTGCAAGAAATTCTGTATTGGCAGGTTTTGTTTTCATACTTCCCAACTCTATGGATTGGAAATATCATTGCATATAGATGAACAAACTGAACAGCTTGTTGCTTGCTTGTAAGAAAATAGAAAATAAACTTGCCAAATGGACTTTTAAAAATATACTACTGATAATGCTGCGAAGCAGTAAGGTTTTTCCTTGGTGATTATTGGTTGAGAATCGAGAGTTTGTTTCCGTCCTTTGTCTTTGCAGATATAATATGATCCTTGGTTCATGGATTGGCTATGATTGTTGGACCTTCAATCCGTATTAGATGGTAACATATTGAGGAACTTCTGAAGGACATGGTTTAGCTAAACCTTCTCAATTGTTATTCTGATGACATAATCAAAATGAAAAAAATATGGTAGCTTTTTCTCTAGATACTAATTAAAATACAAATGAACTTCTTTAGTAGCTCGATTGGTCTATTTCCTTGCATTGCCGCAAACGACTGGGTTGTATTCTTTGTGGTAATTGGTTTTAAATTTCGAGTTTATTGTTAGCTTTTTTCTTGGGAAGTAGGATGAACTCAATTTACCATACCTTCGTGTTTCTATTTTGTCTTAAAATGTTCAGATATTTTCTGTTGAGAAAATGCATAGAAACTTTTGTAACTATTGTAATAGAAGAAATTTATTTTTTTTTTTCTAACTTTTGAGGTATTTGCACTTTGCAGAGCCAGACGATGCAGATGATGTATGATGTTGTTGCATGCGCTCTGAAAGAAATGAAGGTGGATGCGCATCCTCAAGATTACCTCAATTTCTATTGCCTCGGTAAACGGGAAGAAGTTCCCAAGAATGTACCGACCATTAATGGTGATAAGGTATTTACTTGGTTTCTTAAGTTCATTAGCTATCAACTGTTCTTTATAGGACCGAAATCTAACAGTTGGCTATTGATTTTTATGACTAAATAATTTTGTGGTTTCTAAGTTAATTTTTAATGTAAATTAGCTTGCCAAATATTTTTCAACTTAAAATTCTGTCTAAATCAAATCAGAGTACTTAATGTTACACCTATTTGTGATGCTTGCAGCATTGAGATCTCCATCAAATCAGTACTTAATGTTTATGTACTCTTTTCGTTATTAGCATGTTCACAAAACCCTTTGGATGTCAAATTTATTACTGAAAGAAGCCCAGCCTAATTGCTTAAGTTTCTGAAATTTCTTCATGAAGCAGTACAAATATTCTGAAAATTCTAAAATTCATGTCTTTGCCAGTACTTTGAAAGGGCTTGCTCATAATTGTGCCCACTGGTGCTGTAATTAGAGGGTTTCTCATTTATTGTATATTCAGTCCAGAAAAATTGGAAAAAGCTGAATAGATTTTTGTACTTTCAATTATTTCTCATGGTAAGCAGAGATTTATTCTTAGACATACGAGTTTTGATAATTTATCTCAAGAAACTTGATGAAAAACATGGGTCATTGTAACTAATGAAATTTCCTATCAGATCTGTGATTCGCAAAAAAACCAGCGGTTCATGATATACGTGCATGCCAAGGGAATGATAGTAGATGATGAATATGTGATAATTGGATCTGCCAACATTAACCAAAGATCTATGGCTGGCACGAAAGACACCGAGATAGCTATGGGCGCATATCAGCCACATTACGCATGGGCTAAGAAGCAGAGACATCCATGTGGTCAGGTTTGTATAGTTCTTGTTTGACATCTTCACATTTTAGCTGATTTTTTATTTAGCTGTTTTGTAAATGGTTATTATCAATAGCAGTAATGCAGTTAAAAATATTTATTCTAACCTAAATGACCTTGTTTCCTCCTTTTTCTTTTTAATAGAATATAGGAATAATTGTTCTTTTGACATTTCCTCCTTTTTCACAAATCATCCAAGAATCAACATCATCTCCTGATGTTATTATGCATGTGTCATCATCTATTTCTTTATTATATTGTTTTTTGTTAATTACCAATCACATGCTGCTCATGTAAAAGCTTAGATTGAGGGAGAATCCTATTCCCAACCCCAACTCTGACTCCAAGCATAGAACTTGACCACTGCAGTTAAATTATGTCGTCTATGAAGTTTTGAAATGACATGTTCAACAGTAAACATTTTATTAGATCCATTTGCCTAAGGGAGCACTACGCTCTCAGTGGTTTTTGAATGGCAGACAAAGATAATCACCTACGTTCTGTAACTGGAATTCTGCTGTTCTATGTGATGAGGAGTGTGCCCTTCGCAGGTATATGGGTATAGGAAGTCGCTTTGGGCAGAGCATCTTGGTATGCTAGATCATCGCTTCAAAGAACCAGAAAGTTTGGAATGTGTCAAGATGGTAAATCAAATTGCTGAAGAAAACTGGAGGAAATTCACAACTACGGAATTCATGCTATTGCAAGGCCACCTACTCAGATATCCTCTGCACGTAGACCCTGATGGGAAAGTAAGCCCTCTACCTGAACATGAGCGGTTTCCAGATGCTGGAGGTAAAATCATCGGAACTCATTCAGTTGGACTTCCTGATATGTTGACAACGTGATCTCCTCCATCTCCTCCCAGTTTTTCTTTCCGTAGAAGATTGGTGGATCGAAAATACTGACATGTTAATAGAACATTTGGATACATTGTGATTCATTTAATCTCTCCCTCCCTTTCCCTAACTTAGTAATCAGAGTTTAGGTTTGTCAATTTGTTACTTGTTTTTAAGATGTGTAAAGTATAGAATGACAACATCCGAGTGTATTGGCTTGTACATTGTGATTGGTGCATGGTTTTAAAATTTGCTACTCATTGATGTGATATCAATCTTGATATGATCGATAGTCCCGATTGCCGACCTAATCAACCAGGATACATAGATATTAGGTTAAATTGGTGATTAAAGTAGCAAAGGTATTTGTTAAATAGAAAATGAGTTTATAAATTTATTTATTTTTTCATTTCTTTTAATTGAAGGAACTCTGAAAATGTATTTCAATATTAAATTTAAAATTAATTTTATAATTGAAGAAATTGATCGGAAAAAATACTTTTAGACTCTCGAGTCTTTGTCTTTTTAATCAAAATTATATTTTTGAAATTATTAAAAAATAAATTTAAATATGAATTTTAATTAAATTATAAATCTTTTTAATTGATTTATTATTATTATTATTATTTTTGAAAAAAGACTTATTGAGGGAGAGCATTAACAAATATTAACATCAATTTATATTTTATAATTTATGTAAAAGAATTTGTACTCCTAATAAAAAGTTAGGTGGATGGGCTGGGCCTAAAGTAACGTAGTAGGTATGTAATGTGCGGCAAATACCTTCTTGATGTTATGGAAGAAGAATAATACTATAGGCGTAACCGCATTAAAGAATTCCTCTACCGAACTTCTTCCCCCATATATCTACACAGCCAACACTTGCAACTTGGACCGAACGAAAGGGACCCGTACGCTATCAACTTCTTATTTCAAAAAAAGAAAACCCTAATTTTCTACTGTTTCTGTAGTCGCCTAAGAAATGGTTAAAAAGGAAGAAACGGTAAGCTATCTCTTTGTAAGCTCTGCCTTAAAACTTTCTTTTAAGCTTGGTGTTAGCATAATTTCTGATTCTGTTTTACGCAGGCTGATTCCCCGCGCAAAAGGTAAGCTCTAAATCCGATACTCTTATTTCAAAATCGTTGAACTTGTTACCGATTTGTTTTTGATTGATTTTGTTTCATGTTCTGTTTTATGTCTTTGCGTTTTAAGGTTTCTTTTAATTGATATGTTATTGGTTGACCAAGTTTCATAGCGTGGATTGGTATTTAACTTGAGATATTGTAATTTTTAGGAATTCTGATGTCCTGTTAAGTTCAGGAAGCAAAAGATTCGTCGTTTTCGTTTCATAAAATGAAATAGTATTAGGGCAGACTGCGGATTTATAAATCTTAGTTGAATAATAATTGTTTATGTGAGGTGAATAGCTTAAATAGATATTGTTCTACACTAGCTGTATGTATGCGACGAACTGTTGCTGGATTATAAGGGTTACTAAATCTACTTGGGAATGTTATTTTTTCAATTTGTGTTAAATGTTGGAAGGTTGCGGTATTGGACTAGGAAAATTTCCTGCTCTTTTTTTTTTTTTTTTATAGCAAACAATAGAATATCCCTTAGAATGAAAGGGAAGAAGATACAAAAATGAACCAGAGGTCCACAAAGCCACCAAAACATTCCTATAAAAGGTACCTATCGAAGATACAAGTTGAAATCAATAGATCTATACCCAGAATAGTATTTGCTCCCAAACTTTACAAAAATAAAAATAAAAATTGAGATTGATGAAGAAGAGAAAAGTGTCTTCAAAATCCTTTGAGAACGAGGCCCAAGGAGAAGCTAGAAATTGAATTTTGCCCCATAACCCACTAACATCTTCTTCGTTCTTCTCTTTAAAGATACACATATTTCTTGATTTGGATGGCACATTTCCACCAAGTGTCAGTCTTTCAACCCAAACATTTTCCGTTAACAAGGCATCACACAAAGCTGTAGTGACCCAAGAAATCTTTGCTTCTTTGCGTAATTTGGCCCATAGAGAAGATACAGTTTTACAATGAGGAAAAAGGTGGTTTATTGTCTCTCCATCCCTCTTACACACAATACACCAATAAGGGGAAACACTCATTTTAGGTAGAAAGGCTGATAGCACAGAAGGAAAAGTTTTTGCGTTTTTGGTCTATTATTGATTATTATTCTTTCCCATTGTGCTTGGTGAAAAGGTGACTGGATTTTTAATTTGATTTGTGAAGTTTTTGGTATATAGACTCTGCAGGTAGTTATTATGACTAGTAGCTTTTGTTCTTCTTGGCTAGAGGATCATGAAAATTTGAGGAATTTACAGAACTGTGTAACAAGAGATTAATCATTTTCTAATGTAACCAACAATTATCCACATGGAATTATGTATCACATTTTTAGTACTCTTTATGAGAATTGGCTATGTGGTTTGTTTTTGTCCCTCTGATTTTGAAGTTTTCTCGTTTTGCATTGAATGCATTAGGGATGTGTCATCCCCATCCCCTGTGCGAGAACGGTCAAGGTCGAGATCCAGATCTAGGTCTTTGTCTAGGTCTAGGTCTAGATCACGATCCTGGTCTAGGCCAAGGCAGAGATCCCATTCCCGAAGTCGTGGCAGGTTGGTTATTACCTAGGATAAGGTGAATAATAATAGTATAACAGTCCCTCTACCATATCTGACATCAATGCCTGTGTTAATGTTCATATACATGGATGGTGTTCCCTGTTTCAGATCAAGGTCCAGAAGTCGTGGAAGGTTAGTGGTTTGGTTCTGTGCTTACGATGATGATATTTTGTACTTTCCCTTTATTTCTTTGCTTGATGGTCAGACCATCCTAAATTTGTTAATACATTTATGGCTTTTGTCTCAAACACGTGTATATTTGAATGTTGTGACAGAAACGAAGTTGTAAATACTGGAAATACACTTTATGTAACTGGCCTATCTACAAGAGTCACAGAAAGGGAGCTTGAAAAACATTTCTCTAAGGAGGGAAAGGTTTTCATTTTTATACCATATTTAAATACTTATTGAAGTTCCAACTAATTGTTTTGTCCTTTTATCTACCATGCCCATTGTCTGATCTTTATCATCGATTCATGGAACCTTTTGTTTTTCAGGTTGCTTCATGTTTTCTTGTTATGGAGCCCCGTACTCGCATCTCTCGAGGTTTTGCTTTTGTTACTATGGACAATGTTGAGGATGCCGACCGCTGCATTAAGTATCTCAACCA
>JAXCLQ010000012.1:887207-912476 GCA_035584115.1 Cedrela odorata | reverse complement strand
CAAACGATGGGCATTTACATGATTAAGGTTTGTTTCGCCAGGCACGCTAGGGAGATAGTCTGCCTATTTTTCTGATTGGCATTAAAGGTAAATCAGTTGTCAACTCTGCATAGTAATTTTCGAGGTTATGCATACCTTCCGGGTCATGGGCACGCAACGCAAATCTTCACTTGGGTCGTAACACCACTTGGAGATGACAAAAAGTCGCGGGCAAAGTTGGACTTGCATATCTATTTATTGTATTATATATATATTATAATTTTATATTTTATAAATAAATACTATATAATTTATATAAATACTTTTGCTTGACTTATTTATATATTAAATAATTTTAATTTTTTTATTTTAAATTAATTTGTACTTATAATATCTATTACATTATTTTTTTTTAATTTTGGACATACTTAAATAAATTCGCAATAGGTCCATGCGAGTCCGGTCTTTTTTTTTTTTACCATGAGATTCCTTTTTGCTAACCAGACTGGCCCCTTTATCATCTTTAAACACTGCATCTATAGTATTGAAAATAAATTATATAAAAATGAAATAATTCAACTAAAATTTTGAATTCTATCTTAATTAATTGAAATTCATTTTCATAGTTGAAATCAATTGAACAATTAATAAGGAAGATCACCAACTACGTAGAATTTGGACCACTTTCCCTTTCCATATATATGTTAGCCTCTATTGAAATGATCAAAATAAATTAACTGCTAGGATATCACGATCGAGATGGACTTAAATTGAAAACTGTGAGGGAAACTTGGTCATGTATGGAATAATAAGGGACTTATTCGATCAAATGGAAAAACTTATGTACTTATTTGTGAAAATATAAAAAATAGGGACCCAGATATTATTAGCTAACCATATATTATGTTAATATTTATCAACTGGATCTCTAATTCCCAAATGTCTTTCCACGTTGGATTTGCCTCAGCATTTTGGTCCGGTCAACGAAGACTGCAATCTCCATGCATCGTTGTTCCATAAATAAGTTAAATAATAAATTAATAATTTTCGTCAGTAAGTAATACTATTTTAATTTATTTAATTATTTAATTCACAATTTCAGCCAATTGTGAATCCAACGGCGTGAACATGTTGCTCTGCCTTATATCAATTTAGTAGGTAGATGGGCAAATAAGATTAAGACACGTGGTTTTTCAAAATTCGCACTTGGCGTTGGGTGGAAGGGCTAGGCTACCGCGTGCCCACTTAGTTTTATGGCAGGGCGAGCTGACATTTTTGACAAGGGTGACAATTCAAAATACTTTTCCTTAACAAAGGTTAATTTGAATTTAATTTATTTATTGTTAAAATAAATTAAATATACTTACGATTTATTTATTAAAAATTAATTAAGATATAATTTATTTAAATATAATTAATAAATAAATTATAAATAATTTAATATTATATTTTTATTTTTTTATAAATTATATTTTAAACGAATTTATACTATTTTTTTTATTTATTTATGATATAAATTTATTTATTATTTATTTATTTATATTATAAATAAATAAATAAATATAATAATTTAAATACAAAAATAATACAGTTATTAAATCGATAAAATAAATATAATTTATTTTTTATTCGTATTAAATTTTTTAAATTTAAATTCATTTATTTTGCTTAGTATTTCTTTCGTGATCCGGATTCTCGCCCTCTTATACAAGCTCACTTAAAATTATAACATGTAGATTCCGGCAAGTGTAAATAAAAGAATTATAAATTCCTGAACTTGCCCAGTTTATCCAATCAAGAGAGCTTTGGACGTCTTTCTTCGGGACCCACTATTCTCAGTGGACCCCATGATGACGTGGTAGTCCCTGAAGCCTATTCCCGTACAAACTGTGGAGTGTTTGTATGCTCAAAAACCATTAACCAAAAGAGCATCACTTTCTTTCGTTCTCTTCTCCTCTCTCTCTCTCTCTCTCTCTCTTCTTTCTCCCGATTCTTCAGAAACGTTCCATCATCGTCATTTAATATGTTCATCTATATTACTACAATTGGTTGAGTTTGTTGTTATTGTAGTATTGTTTGTTTAATGGCGATTGAAGAAGACTTGGAGAGTTGTGGTAGTAGAGTTGTTGAGTCACTTTCGCTTGTGAATCCCAGGCAGCACAGACTGAAATTTGAGGTTTACGGCGAAGTGCTTCGACGAATTCAAGAATTGAATTACGAAGAAGCGAATCTTCCTGGATTTGATGATCAGCTCTGGCTTCATTTCAATCGGCTTCCTGCTCGGTATTACTTTAATCTAGCCCTAAGTGACACTATTTTCATTCTTTTTCTTTTTTTTTTTTCCATTTCTACTGTTTGGTTGATAAGAAAAAAGCAGGAAACTAGAAATGATTGGCTTCTACTATAGAAGACTGTTACAGAATTATAAGTTTTCTCTCTCCCTCTCTCTGTTGTTTTTTAACTGTTTTATAATTATTAGTTGGTTATTAAAAGATCGCGGACAATTCAGAAGTCAGATCTTCCAAACAGGTCGTTAACAGTTTCTATATTTCACTTTGCTGTTACTTATCTCAGCATCGGTTGAATTAATAGTCAATGGAATTACTGTTTTAGTTTTAAATTTGATGCTTGATTGACCGTACTCGTTTTATAATTTTGTTGAATTATATGATTGCTGCTGTGCTGTGTAGGTACGCATTGGATGTGAATGTGGAGAGAGCAGAAGATGTGCTAACACATAAGAGATTACTGCAGATGGCAGAAGACCCCGCTAATCGGCCTGTATTTGAAGTTCGTACTGTGCAGGTAAATACATGTGGATTTGTTGATGCTTGTGTGTTTGGATGTTGACTAGAGACAATTATGAACAAGTATAGCGGCAAATGTTTGCGGGAAATCTAATTTCATTTATGTTACATGCATTTGGACTACTATGAGTGTATATTGCAAGTAGTGCATTTTCACTATCACGATGGTTGGAGGTGAAATTCAGTGACAAAATTGGTTAAGGCTGGGAGCAATCTTCAGGATTGTCTTAGATTTGTGTGGAGAGTGAATTCAATATTCAACTCTGTTTTGAAATTTTACTAATTACTAAACATCTACTGGGGTTTTACTTGAAGTATTCTGGCCATGATAACATTTTTTTTTTAATTTAATTTACCTTATGCAGGTTTATCCTGCGATGAATGGTTATTCTGTTGATTCTGTCAATTCAGATAGTTCAATGAAAGAAGATGCACAAAGTTCTTATCATCCAAGCAAACAGTGGTATGACTCTTTGCTTTGTTATGCGATGGTTACATATATTATTTTCATTTAACATTTCCCAACATCCCTTGATCAGTTGATCTGTCTTTAATGTCCATTATCTTTGTTCCTTTTAGTTATGGAACTGAATGTATGATTAACTTGCACTTGTTTCTATGTCTATCAGTGTCCATCCGCCACCTACGTTTGGTTCATCCCCTAATTTTGAAGCATTCACACTTTATGCCAAAAATCAATCTGATGAGGAAGACAGTGCCATTAATTTGTCATCACACCTTTCTAGGTAAGAATTTCAAATCAGTAAGAACTATCTCTATTATGTTTTATTGAGCTAAGTGACTCCCCTTTCCCCTTTATCCTTTTCTTTACTCAAAATTGTTGAGGCTTTGAATAATGTAAGCTAGAAAATATCCCTGTATTGGCCTATTATTATTTTTATTTTTTATTTTTTGCTTAAATTGATATGCATGAAACTAAGCTGAAAAAGCAGATGCTCATTGAAAGCTATTTGCACTCTTTGTGGTTTTAATTCTGTATTTTCCTGAATCCTACGACAAATTTTTTAGCAATTTATTTTATGTTAGTTTCTCTTAATTTCAAACTCTGTTATATTCATATTTGGCAATCTTCTAGGCCTATGCACGAGATCACTTTTTCAACCGTTGACAAGCCAAAACTCCTTACTCAGGTATTTGACAAATTTTTTATCTGCTGCACTAGATGCGCCATTTTGTTTTTGATATCTTAGCAAATAGCAATTCATATTCAACTTGGCATTAACTGATGAAATAATCAGTATTCTATAGGTTGAACCATAGCAATATATGCAGAAAGGAACTCTTTACTTTCTTCATTTTAATCAAATGCATTGTTTACTGACTTTAACACTGTCAAACTTTTGTTTTCATACCTTTGGAAAAGAATTGTTCTTTTCCTACATGGTTACCTAGTTGGTAGAAACTGATAGCATACTCTTATTATTTGTTTGGTAGACTCTTTGACGATGTCCCAATAGATAACATTATCTGATTTAGCAATCGAGGTTCAAGAGCTGATGTAGGAGCTAAAATAAACACTGTTACGGTGTGGTTTGGTAAAAGTTGGATTGGTTCTTATGCTATGAACTTCATACAATCAGATAGCTGATGCTCATTGATTTTCTTTTGACAAGGAATGGTTGGAGGGAGAATTCTGGCTGTAACCTCAAAGTTCTTGTTTAGTCCACCTATTGTAAATTGTAGGAACCATTAAATTTGTAGTGTCTGAAGATGTAAAGGATACAAGAAATATATGCCATATTCATGAATTCACTATTTTCTCAACCCTTGCTTGTTGGCATGTCATGCACTTAATAATGGATACAAGTAACCAATTTTACAGTTGACTTCCTTACTCGGTGAGATTGGGTTGGACATTCAAGAAGCTCATGCTTTTTCCACAGTTGATGGATTCTCCCTTGATGTCTTTGTTGTTTGTGGTTGGCCATATGAGGTACGATCATAAAACTTATTTGTAATATCGTTTCCTTGCAGGTTTGATGTTTAACTTTTTTTTGGCCTCCTTTTAAACATTTTGTATGATCTGCATGATTCATATGAACTTCCTCATTAGCATGTCATTCATACAAGTGAAATAATGGTCAGAGTGAGACCTTTTCTCTTGCTTGCATCAACCTGCGCTTGACATACATGTATTTTTGAAACTTTCTAGGAAACTGAGGAACTTAAAATTGTGCTGGCAAAGGAAGTCTTAAAATCTAAGGTATTAGTTCTCTGTACTACTCTTCTTATAAAAAGAAAAGTTCTCCATGCTACTCATTTTCACTAAAACTTCGTGTTGTGGTTCATGCTATATGAGTGATTTATCTGATCCTAAATCAAGCTGTTGAATTTTTCTCTTATTAGTGTTTGATATCACCGACATTAAGGTAGCCTCTTGTTTTAGTTAATTCATATATTTGTAAGCTCTAAGGGATCTAGGAACTACTCATTTTTGCTTATAGATTGTTTGTTCCCTTGCCTTCTTGACTTTTTTATGAAGTTATACTGAAGTTCATAAATTTTTTAGTTCCATTATAGGAGTACTTAATGGAGGTATCCATATTGGGCGTGTATGTATTATCAGCTCTTAGCTCCTGTACATCTTATTTGCTAAATGTGGCATTTTGGCTCTAATAATCTAATGTGGGTTGCGTTTGAAAATGCTGTTTGACTAATCAACCTGGAGCATCTATGCAAGTTTCCTTTGATAGTCCATAATTGCTTGCCATGCAGGACCAATCTTTTTCCAAATTGCATCCAGTTTTGGCTGTCAGCATACAAAGCAAGACAGTGATTGAATCCTTTCGTGATTGCGTAGAGATTCCTACTGATGGAACTGATGTCTGGGAAATTGATGCTAGGCAGTTGAAAATTGAAAGCAAAGTTGCAGCCGGGTCATATGGTGATCTGTAAGTTTGCCTTTTGAATTCTTTTTTTGCATATACAGAATCTAAGTTTATCTTGTCTTTTAACTTGCAGGTACAAAGGCACATATTGTAGTCAGGAAGTGGCTATCAAAGTCCTTAAGCCTGAACGTGTCAGTACAGAGATGCTAAAAGAGTTCTCACAGGAAGTTTACATAATGAGGTTGGTTAGCATATATGCTTCTCGTAGTGAGTGGCACCAGTTACCTTTATCGATTTTGATATTATACTTTCCACATAATGGAATTTTTCTTTATAAAGAATTAAAGCTGGTTTAGGACACTATTCATTCCACTTACATTGCTTTACATGAGAATTTCTGGTCTCTGAATGCGTCTTTCTCTTGACTCTTTTTTCTGTGGAAACTTTTCCTCGTTTGCAGGAAGATTCGGCATAAGAATGTTGTGCAATTCATAGGTGCATGTACAAGACCTCCAAATCTGTGCATTGTGACGGGTAAATCCTAGTGAATGTCTTACATTGTCTATTCCAGTAACTCAGCAGTTATAATTGTCTCAATATTTTCTGAAGTTTGTGGTACTTGCAGGATATTATGTTACTAGAACATAACAGTGAGTGGTTAACTACGAGATTGGTAGAAAAATAGCATTTTAGTGCTCTGACGTATTCATCCTGTATTGTAGGATGCCTTGACCTTTTAATCCTCTTCACTGATTCTCCTTTATACATTTGCCTTACCAGAGTTCATGGCTAGAGGAAGCATATATGACTTTCTGCATAAACAGAAGGGTGTTTTTAAGCTTCCTTCCCTACTCAAAGTAGCAATTGATGTTTCCAAGGGAATGAATTATTTGCACCAAAATAATATAATCCACAGGGACCTGAAAACTGCCAATCTTCTGATGGATGAAAATGAAGTAAGAGGATGTTCTGAACATGCTCACAACTGATCTTTTATCTGCTTTTAATATGTTCTTAAACATTGATGTGAATCTTGAACTCAAAAACTGGCATATTTTCATTTTGATCTCGCACTCCCTTGTGAAAATTTATTTAGATTAAAGTGGAAAAAGATATATATATATATATATATTTAAAATTATTTTATTATAAGCAGCTTAAGAAGTAAATCCCATGTACTTGCTGGCAGGTTGTCAAGGTTGCTGATTTTGGGGTTGCCAGAGTTCAGTCTCAGTCTGGTGTGATGACAGCTGAAACTGGAACGTACCGCTGGATGGCTCCTGAGGTTGCATTTAGTTTTGTTGTCAGCATTGTTTTCATGATTGCTATTTTCAGCATGAATAGGGTGCCAGATCTTCAGTGCCTCTCTTTCAAGTTTTTATATGATCATTAGTTTGAGTGTTTGTTGTTCATGCACCTTAATTGCCTGAGGACTGTGATTATTCTTCGGCCTTGCAACACATTGCTGTCAATTTTTTAATTGCTTTGGATTTATTGAATGATGTTTACGCTGTCGTGTATTCTTTTCTTTGTATATGCTTTTCGCAATTGTCTGGTATGAGCAGATACTGCAAATAGGGTAATGTCTAGCACTTTTATCCTGAGAGAAAGCAACAGAAGCCCATGTATTTCAATTTTATCTGCAAATTCTTGCATGAAGGGAGTTACTGATTATGATGCATATATTGTGCTTCGGTAGTAGCTACTCAGGCTATTACAAGTGGTGATTTCTCAAGCTCCATCATCTTTTATATGCATTGAAATCACATATTATCGCGTTCCTTCCATGTCCTTTCAGTCTTTTCTCTTCATCATTGAAAGTACTGCAAAGATAAGGTAAAACTATCTGGACATGAGTTTGAATAGTGAGAGCATAAAATTCTGTGCATGATTTCATAGAAAGAGTGGGTTTAGATACAACCCAAATGGTGAAGCAGGATTCATTATGCTGATCCTGAATCATTATTTCTATGGCTTTGTCAACATTATTGTTTTTCTTATCCTCATTGTTAATTGGCATCCTTTAGTTCACCTTCTATTTTATTGATCATGCGCAGTGGATGGATATTCATTTTGCGGTTATTTTATTGTATTACAGGGGTTGTTAATGTGAAATAATTTAATTTGTCTGGTAGCTTAAATTTACTCATTCTGCAAGCAAATTTAATGTGATTTCTGCTTTCTAATAGAGTAGACCTGCTTCCTTGGAATTTCGTTAACGGTGGTCTTGATGAATGAAGGTGATTGAACATAAGCCCTATGATTACAAGGCCGATGTTTTCAGTTTTGGAATAGCACTGTGGGAGCTTCTAACTGGAGAGGTGAGTCATTATTTAAGGGAACTATGTATTTTGCATTGATAGTTCCTTTTCTTTTAGGTTCCCATTTTTATTAGTTTATGAACACACAAAATCCATAAATCTTATCCATTTCTTATTTTCATGAAAATATGTCAGCTCCCATACTCAGGCTTAACCCCATTACAAGCAGCAGTCGGTGTGGTGCAGAAGGTATCCGTTCTTCCAGTATGAACATAAAGCTGCTGATATTTTCCTAGTAATGCATTGCATTCCATTTGTGTCTCGCTGACCCCCAGCACTCATCTTCCCGCCAAAAAATCAAAAAGAATATATATAGTGGAGAAAAAAGGAAAAAGTAAGGAATAAAATTCACTTGGTTCTTAATGTCACTGTTTTCAGGGTCTACGGCCTATAATCCCCAAGCACACTCATCCAAGATTTGCAGAACTGCTTGAGAGATGCTGGAGGCAAGACCCAACTCAAAGACCCAACTTCTCAGAAATCACAGATATCCTTCAGCAGATGACGGAGGAGGTATTATATTGGTTAAGGCCGAATTTGATTCCACTACACAATCTACATATGAACCTTTATTTTTGTTGCATTTTCGTGGATTAATATTTCTAGATATGAACAATGGTGATCTTTAAATCAGGTTGGAAGTGAGAGGGAAGATTATCACAGCAACAAATTAGCTGGCAGCCCTTTTTCATCACTCAAAAAGAGCCTTTACTGAAGTTGGGAGAGAGATTCATGTGGATAACATATTTATGATCTAATTGGACAAGTTATACTTGCCTTTCCAATTGTATAGTTCTTAGCCAGTCCTTCAGTTATAGCTTTTTAATTCCGAATTAGTGGTTCTATTTCTTTCGTGTTTTTTGCTTTTCATACTTAAATGCCATCCTTTTCCTTCACCTTACTATCTGATGTCTTTAGTGCTTGCCTTGTAACATTTGCAGTGTTTACTATGTGGTTTAGGTTGGAAAACTTTAATAGTGATGATTGATGATAGTTAGAAAATTAACCTTTGTAGAACCATTTAGTAGTGAATAACTAGCCCTGGCTGATGCTTTTTTCTATCTAACTAAGTTGCATTATTATCACTAGATAGAAGATTGATGACTAATGGCATTCAGTTATCATCACTACACTTGCTCAGATTTTTGCCTTACATGGTTATATCTCCTGCTAGAATGTGTTTGTTTGCTGAATTACAAGCATATAAGACATTTAGTAGAAATCTTGACGTATGTCGTATCCCAATTTACCATGTTGTGTTCCTTAACAAGAAAGATTAGAAAGCACATTTTGTTATGTTTAGGAACATTGATTATGGTCAAGATATGAGTGTGAGTCATCGCTACACCTGCTGAGGAGCTGCCGAGCCCGAACCCTGACCTGCAACCGAACTAGTGCGTGCATGCAATGCATGGCTATTCGTGACTGTCTTCTCACACACACCCCTCGTACCAATGCTTGCAGCTTAACCAGACTATTCAATGCTTGAAATGCCCTTCTTGCCTGTTAAATATTTGCATTATCAAAACCCAGAAAGAGACTATTTAGTTTTACTGAATCAACCTAAAATTCTTGAAAGTAAAAATGTACTGGTTTAAATACTTAGATAACATACAAGATGACCCCGGAAACTTGCTTGGATTTTGATCGCTGCAATATCATCTTTGGTTACTTCTTTCTTCTGATATGGTAGTTTCTTGACTGGGATTTGGGCTATGGCGAATTGTGACGTTTCTGTGAAGTTTTCCTTGGAACTTTCTTCTGACTACATTGAACCAGTGGCTGGACATTCCCATTATTTCTTGTGTTTTCTTTCTTGGCTGAGTCTGTTTGGAATTTTAATATCCCCCTTACTTCCCAGGAAGATGACTCGTGAAGTTAGAGATATGCGCACCATGTTTGCTTAGAGAGTGTGTGGTAGAAAGAGTTTCTTTCCCTGCCTAATACTTGTCAGAAGCCAAGAACGTGGCAGGATGAATTACTAGGCACCAGTTTTCTGTGAGTTTGAAGCATTCCACACGGTATGCCGTGACCAAACCCAGAGATTTCAAGTTTCAGCCTGCTAAAAATAAAATAATAAAGAAATTAAAAATAATAATAATTGTGGGGCTCCTATTAGGTGGTAAGGCATTTTCCGAAAGCTGATCTGGTAAGTGAAGGGAAGGAATTGTGGTCCTCAGCGACCACATTAGTGATCAATAGACCGAAGAAAAATAAAACTAATTAGTTTTCACCTGAGAGCACTAAGGTTAAAATGTTCAACTCCATTGGCCGAATATGATCACTACTTCAACAACCTAAATAATTTATTTCAGTCAGTTTGATGACTCTGATTAATTAAATTATGTCTAAATTGAAACGATCACTTAGAAATTAGATTGTATTAAAATTTTTATAAATACACTAATTATATCAAATTATGTTTGACAATCCTGTCTTTTAATCCATATGTACATTTATAAAAATAAAAATAAAAATAAAAATAAAAATTTAATTAAATACCATTATCACTAGACGTGTACTAGAATTTGTTATTTATTGTGACCAACATGTGGAATTAGAATATCATTCGACAGGCGTGTCAAATAACTAGAAATAGCCTTCGACTTGGAAGAATAAACATTCGACATTCATATAGCTTAAGCATATAGCATAACCTCTAATAGAAAGTAAAGAGGATCTTTGTACAAAGTTGACAAGATGTTTATTGATTTATTATTTTTCTTTTTTGTACAAACTCTGCAATGCACAACCATTTTCAGCCACATTTACCCATTTCTGTATACTTATTTCTGCCAGGATACTTTAACTGTAATACATTGCTGGGATGCTTTCCGGTTTATGCAAATCTACACGTTATGTATCAGAATGAAAATTTTAAAGGAGCAATCGTCACGGTTCCGTAGGAAGTCCATTCTGTCTCCAGGTAGCAAAACCACCAGCAATATCAGTAATGCTGGTAAAACCCTGGAGAAAAATAATGAATTATTATCAGATTCACCAACTTATCGATATTTTTATTCGAACAAACTCTGATGTTTACTTCATATCTGTAATAAATATTAAAATAAATGACTGCTTGAAATCTAAGTTATAGCTTTGATGGATGATGTTCTTACAACTGATAAAAGATCTGTAGCTGCCATCATAGATCTTTTCCCACTCTGGCAACCCTGTAAAGCCAGGAATTATAACATTTTTTCAAAATTATAAAGCAAATTAAATGATAGTTTGAAGCCGGTACAATTGAAAGAAATTAAGATATAGGAACCCACAACAATAATTTCATCGTATTTTCCAAAATGGGATGATACTTCCTCCAGAAATTTCAGGTTCTTCGTCATCCCTAACATTTGAACACAATAAAATTTACAGAAGAAATCAGGTCCGATGAATTCAGAAGAAAATGGGAATTGCTGCGAAAAGCAGCAAGTAAATGCTCTATTTGTGGGTTTTGTCATCAATCCAGAATGAACCGCTACGATTTTAAGTACAAATTTCAATGAAATATCAGTAGCTGAAGAAGTTGAAGGAAGGAAACCTGATCCAACTCTGTACATGTAAGGGACATTAATGGCGCCAGATGCATGTCCAGCACTGAATTCTTCAGGAGTCCTACAAAATCATCCGAACTTTCTTTTACAAAAATCGACGTAAAAACATTTACAGAAACGAAGTTTGTGTTGGAGGTAAAACTAATACCTGACATCCAAGTACCGGTGCCCAGCTTGTAGAAGCTCGTGTGCAACTCTTACAGGAACCGATGTCGGAACTCCGACAGATTCAAGATTTCCTCTCGGACTAGCCTTCGTGCGGCTTTATGTATATACACATTGAGGAAATAAAAAACCCAATTCAGAAACAGAGTACAAATACAAAAATCTCATCGAAGTTCAAAACAGCAACAAAAATTCCAATAGACTCAAAACTATTATACGTACCAGAAACTCAAATTCTTCCTGCTGATGCTAATATTCTGACATTGCTGTTGATTTACAGTAAATGAAAACAAACCCCTGCAAGTAATGAGTTTAAACATTAAACAACACCAAAATAAAAACTCAAATTAAAAGAGGGGAAGAACGAAAACAAGATAAATAACCTCTGATTGATATTTTGAGGACAAAGAACCGGAGGAAGAGAAGAAGAGCTAGTAAAACTAGGCAAAGAAATCAACGAAGTTGCTTCCATAATTCCTTTATTTCTTTTTTTTGTGTGTGTGATTCTGTGTATGAATTCTTCTCTCTTTTGCTTTGTATGGTTTGTATTACAAGTGTAAAACTATCACTATATAATGGTTTTGTTTGTGTGAGTTGTGGAGATGGTTATGGTGATTATTTAATGGGCTGCGTAATGATGAAGAAGCATGGCTGCCACATCATTTCTTACAGTTTGTTTCATCGTTTTCTGCATTCCGATAAATACAAAGGGAATCAAAAGAGAAGAGTTTAACATGTACGTCTGGGCACACTAATATTTGCATGGATAAGCTTCAACTTGGAAAGGGCTGGCAGTGGCTGGAGGCATTATCAGTTTAGCACATTTTTCAATGTCTGGTCCTCCTCCTGTACACGTGTCAACTCATTTTTAGATATCCATGCGATGTGCCAACTACCAATTGTAGAACCCCTCACTGTCTGTTGAAGAAAGTCCAATATGGGATTGGACTGAGCCATAGCCCAACTGAATGGCCTATCAAATCGAATTGGGGCTGAAGCTCGAGTTGCAACTGCAGTTGGTTTACTGAATTATGAACGACCGAAAACTTCTCGTTATTTGTCGGTTAAAGGAAGTTTGAAGTTTGAACCAGGAATCAATGGCCAGCTTCATTAGCATATCATCTCTTCCTTCCTTCTCTCCCACCTCTCCTCATCGTTCTCTTCCTTGTCGGACGAGGAGACTGCTAGTGCTTCCTGTCAAGTGCTTGTCTTCCAGGCCGACTCGAGATTCCGAATCAGACCCTGAAATGACAACGTCTTCCTCTTCTTCTTCTTCTTCTTCTTCTCTGACTTCCAGCATTTCGACATACAAATGGTGTGCAGGAATTGGAGGCGTAGGGTTTCTTGAAACTGCGTACTTGTCTTACCTCAAGCTCACTGATTCTGATGCCTTTTGCCCAATTGGTGGTGGCAGCTGTGGCGACGTCCTCGATAGTGACTACGCCGTCGTTTTCGGTACTCTCTTTGTTTTAAGCGTTTTATTACCTTTCTTCTGATAAATGTTTGTCTAATTGTTCAGAAAACCAGAGAACTGTGGTAAGTTAGAAGCTTAGAAATTGGAAATGGACCTATTACAAGCTGTTAAAAGAAGTCAGTTTATTTCTTAGGGTGCATATGGTAGTGCTTTTGTAGAAACCATTTTCAAGTGAAAGGGAGTGCATTGGAAAGCACGTTCTGAAAAGCATTTGGTGACTGTGAATTTTAAAATAATCATGTTTAGCTGTGGTGAAGAAATAATCAATTAAAGAGAGAATTAGTTTTGTTTTTAATAGATTATATTTTGAAGAGTATTCTGAGTTTGAATATAGTATATTTATTTGGTGAATCCAAGTGTTAAAGTGGTGTGAGAGTATAAAATGACTAAGATAAATATAATTTTGATAGAATAAATAGTTTGTGTAAGCTTCTCAAAATTTGCAGGGTTGATCTTCTGAAAATATTTTACTAAACATCTAAAGTGAATGTTAGCTTGTCAAAATTACTTTTAGCCATCACAACAGCCGTCCCAAACTGATCCGAAGTGGTTTTAAATCCAACAAGCACTTTTGGTTATTTCAACCAGTAGACCCAACACAAAAAGCTCCCTGCACATACTCAGACTTGTTTATGTATAAAGCAATTTTCATGTTATTAATTCAACACGAAAAATTGTATTTGGCTTGGAAAATTGCATATGAATGACAATGCAGGTAATATACTTGTAAAAGGATTTTACTGTTATTGTTTGTGCATTGGCCAGGTGTTCCCCTTCCATTGATTGGAATGTTTGCATATGGGTTAGTTGGGATGCTTGGTCTACAGTTGGCCAGAAAGAATTTCCCTTTTGGAATTGATGAATCTTATGGCCGTTTGTGTTTACTTGGGAGCACAACCTCTATGGCTGCTGCTAGTGCTTATTTTTTGTACATCCTAAGTACAAAATTTTCTGGAACATCATGTTCGTACTGCCTAACATCAGTTTTATTATCATTCAGCTTATTTTTCATCACTTTAAAGGTTTGCTTCTTTTATCAAATTTTGTTCTTTTCTTTGCTGCTACTTAGAGTTGATACTATTGGATTCATAAATATTATCAACTGTTATTTTGTAGGAGTTCGGGTTGGAAGAGATACAAAAGGTGGTGGGTATACAACTATGTGTAGTAAGCTTGGTGATTGCTACTCTAAGCAACTCATATGGTTCTATTCAACCTGTATCAAGGTTAATGTATATATTAACATATCATTGCTTCTTTCCGGCACATCCACTGTCATTTGATTGGAATTTTCTGTTTTCTAAAACACATGAATACATCCTGCATGTATTCATTCTTAGAGCTGCAGTGATTTACTATATGCAACTTTGCGTTACTCAAACTTATTTGATGATATCTTCCTTATCTAAGGGTTGGTAATTGCTTGTATTCATTCTTATAGCTGCAGTGATTTACTATATGCAACTTTGCATTACTCAAAACTTATTTGATGATATCTTCCTTATCTAAGGGTTGGTAATGGCAGCTTAGTTTTAAGCTTGCTTCAGAACATCACCAACCCATCATTAATTATTACTTGAACAGAACACCCTCCGCTATGGAGCCATCATCGTTGCTTTGCTCCTTCTGCTTCTCCTTATTCCCGCTGGGAGAACATAAGGCTTGGGGGCCCCAAGGCCCCTTTCGTTGTATTACATTTCCCATCCTCGGATAAGGAAGAGTTAATATGTACAGTTTGTAAGTACTTTTCTGTTATAGACAGCATTTGAAGTCTCCAATCAATCGTAGGCTGGTGAGAAAGTTCTTTGATTTGCCTGTTTAATTTAGTGTTGATTGTCGAATTGGACATTTAACCCCCACTACCAACTACGAGGAAGAAACACTTTAACTTCCTGCCTTGGCCTAGGCCTCACATCAATCGTTCTGTCCACTGAACTTATCAATCAACCTTGACCTTGACTCACACTACGTACTCCAACTCTATCTATTAGAAGTTTCAGTATATCAAATAAAGGTCAAATCCCGTTGAGGCACTGGAAAAATGTTGACCACGATTTCTAGCGCTGTTCAAAAACCATTTTCTTGCAGTGCCATGAGTGGACAGGTCAGACAGTACGTTCACTAGATCCTTCATACTATTACTAAATTACACCAACCACTCACCCAATTTTGAAAGTGGAATGGAATCAATCAACTGGCATACCTTGAATCTAGGCTGCAATCCTTTCTATCTTCTCTTAAGAAATTGATAGAAGAAGGGATTCCTGATTTAATTAAAAGTGGTACTTTTGATGGCAAACCAGGAACTTCTTGTTTGACTTCAACTAGTATTATTATGCTTAGTGATTTCCTCTGGCAAAGCTATTATTCCTTGCCATTCAAGGGACCTTTCTGTACTCCTATCCCAAGATAGCTGGGCTAATGTGTAACTGAATGCAAAAATTTCAATCTTCCATGATAAATGTGTTTTGAGCTTTTCTTCTTGACAAATATAGAGTGTCTCTATATATTTTGGTCATATTTTACTTTATGTTAGATTGCATTAAAGACGTGTGCCCATGCTATTTCTTTACTCTAGTTTTTTCTATTTTTCATTGAGGTTGGTAATATTTGTACTACTTCTCTTTTGCTTTTCTTTTCTACATTAACAGCTCGGCTGAAGTGGACCTGCCATTTTTTGAAACTGAGATAACAACACCATCAAGTCCTTTAGCTCTATCTCTTGCAAAACATTTGCATGATATAGGAGCTAAAATGTATGGAGCGTTTTGGTGTTCTCATTGTTTAGAACAAAAACAGGTACTTCCCCTTTCTTCTACAAATCCCATATAAAATACACAAGGGGCAGTTATGTAGTGAGTTTGTTGTTCAGCCTTGTCTACTGTGTGATTGCCACCATCAAGAATGCCAAAGTTAATTTTCGAACTTTAACATGTTACTATCTATATTAACATAAGTTCTTTGCCTTTTTTTTTTTTCAAGAAGAAAAATGTTTAAGGAACTAAACATTTTCTCACTCAGCATTTTGCATTTTATTAATAGTCTCTAAAATCACTGCTTAGTTCAGGATGACAAAATCTTGAACGGGTCATATCAATTAGCGAACTTTTTTCTAATATCCGTGTCCCTCTCCCATCAATAGCTATCGCCCATCAGTATGCATGCAGCATACTTGTCCATATATCAGGCTTTCCATTAGTGAGAATGCTTATTGACATTATTTACTTTTTGGCATCAATGCAGATGTTTGGAAGTGAGGCAGTAAAGAAGCTGGACTATGTGGAGTGCTTCCCTGATGGATATAGAAAAGGAACCAAGATAGCCAAAGCTTGTGCAGACGCTAAAATTGAAGGTTTCCCGACTTGGGTGATTAACGGTCAGGTGAGGAACCTTGTTTGTTCTTTGCCGTATGAGTGGCTTTCTATTTGTGCCAAAAGTTTGTTGGGGTGTTTTTGCTGGCCTGGCTTAGGGTGGTAGACTTGGTACTCATTCTTATAAGAACTTCACATTCTTATCAGACATGTTATTGGTCAGATGTGATCCGTATTTAATATTATGTTGAATCCTTAATCTTCCTTGTCTGCTTCTTCTCTCTCCTTAGACCACAAAACTTGACATTTGACAGTCTATGGTTGCATGCCCAAAACAAGCGGGGAAAAAAGAAAACATAAAACACTCGTATCACCATAATTTAGACATTCTTTTGCAATTGGACATTTTGACTCTGTTCTAATCTATAAAGGCTTTTATTGTAGGTTTTCAGTGGAGAGCTAGAACTGTCAGACATCTCAGAGATATCCAAGTTTTCCGACTTCAGTCAGCCGAGTTAAACTATTCCATTATACTGTTAATGCATGTACAGTCTATAGGATTACCCTTGTATGAAAATTAGGCGCCCAATATTCATGTGTAGTGCCACGCACTTTTTGTAACAAGATATCGTCGATAAGGAGCAATATTTGTACCATTTGACATTGAGTAAGATTTTGAAAGACAATTACAACTTGATCGTATGCATAATTAGAACTAGTTATGATTCTTCATACTATCATTATTAGCTAACCAGAAGCAAATAATATTTCCAGGATTGCAGGGCTTTACCCCGGAGGAGGAGGGAGCCCTTCCAGAAATTCTCGAACCTCAAGAGCTGCTTCATTCTCCTCCGATGGACTTTGATTCTTCATAGGGCCTCGCTAGTATGACTCCCATATGGCCCAAATGCTATCCCCACAAGGCCAGATCCATCAAGTTCTGTGAAAGAATTGGACTTCTTTGTTGATACGTACGTTGGCATTGGACGACCAAGTAAACATGGAGGCGACAATTAACTTGATTTAAAAAATCTCCATTAGGTGATAGGTCTCTTTCAAATTTGGATAATGACCCATCTATGTTATGTTATATGTTTCCAGTGGGCCACCATATGAAATCAGTTTAATAAATGGACGGTCCAGACGAAGCAATCAAATTTATAAGAGCGTAACAAACGGCAAACGGAAGGGAGTGATCCACGTACGTTGTCTGATTCATGAACGAAGGAAAGAAAGATGCCTAGAATATCCTCTGTTTGCTTTTCCCGTTCCCTCTCTTCGTCCATCCACTAATTACTGTTAGAGAAATTAACATTCAGCTACCCTCTTATTTACTATAATAATATTTTAATCCCTAAAGTTTTAAAAAATCATTTGCAATCCTCTCCTTATATAATTAACAATTTCAATATAATTAAGAGTTAGAAGAGATTTTAACTAAATTATTTTTGTTACCCTTACTTTATATTTAATTTAACTGTTATCATCCATTAACAGAACAGTTAGAGTAGGATTGAAGTTAGTATTTTTAAATTTATAGAGATGAAATTATTAATTATTACAAATTAGGGGTAGTTACTATAATTTTCCCTTATTGTTAACATTAATCCCCTGGCCATCTTTTCTAAAAGAAAGAAAAGAAGGGAGACATAAAGATAGATTTGATTAAGGAAAGAAACATGTGCTCTCACGTTATATCCGAGTCTGAACAGAACAACTCATCGAAAAGCTTGATATTTTCAAGATTCATGGCAGAGACAAACACAGCCGCAAAATCCTTCGCGTTGTCGGAAAATTCTTGCCTGGTAATCAATCATTATTCATTATTATTATTATTTCCTTTTTCTTTACTCTTACGTTTGTTTCGGGTTTGTTTCGGTTTTGTTTGATGTTCAGCTCGGCTTTTGAGTGTCCAAGTGTTGAACAAGTATTTGGCGGAGAGGATTTTCCCCAGATTGGCGAGAAAGCCGTTCTCCGTGTTGTACGTTCACACCGGAGTTCAAAGAAGCGAGAACTTTCCCGGAATCTCCTCTTTACGATCCGTTTACGATGCGATTCCAGGAAACGTGAAGGAAAATCTGCAGGCGGTGTATTTTGTCCATCCGGGTTTGCAGGCTCGTCTCTTCCTCGCCACCTTTGGCCGCCTTTTCTTTGATGGAGGGTAAGTTAATAAAACGGATCGTTTTATAATTACTTTCTTACGTCTTGGATTAGGTAATTGACTTTAATTATGTAAATTCATCTTAAGCTAATTGTTGAATTAACCATTAATTTTTTGGATTAAAATGTTAGATGGTCGGAGATTTTTATCGTCAACTTATAAAAGTAAAATTTGTGCATACAGGCAGTTTTGTCTTCAGTTACCAATAAATAACGAAAATAAAAATATATAACACATAAATTTACGTAAAATAATTTAAATTAACTAGAATAAAAAGTTAAGGATAAAATAAAAGAATTTACAACTTTTATTTGAATATAAAGAGAGTATAATTATAGAATTTTTTTAAAAAATACTTAAATAGAGTATTTTGATATTTTTTTTAGATAAATTAAGAAGCTGAAGGATGAAGAGCATTTGAGAATAAATGAACAAATAGAGTAAAAATATCTTTTATTTATAGACGGAGTGGTCGATTTTATAGCCAATCAAAATTGTACGTAGAAACTTTTTTAATTTTCAAATTCATGCTGCCAACTTTAAAAATTAATTTTTAAAGTTGAGTTGCTAATTTTAAAAATGCCCACTTATATGCAATATTCTTCTACTTAGAGATTTGATTGAGAATCAATCATATCTCCTTATCTCTATTTGTCATTTTATGTCGCGTATATTTCTACTAGACCACAAAAGGATTAACATCATTCGAACTTGTCAGTATTAATTGGTTTAGTTAAAACATCTACTATGTTAATCAAATTTCTGTACAGTTTCATTTAAGCGTCAAGGTGTTAGTACTAAATATTTAATTCATTCATCATTAATCTTGAATACAATAGACCAAATTTCTATCATTGTGCATATTTCAAGAATCAAATGTTACATTATGTTATGAAGGATCATAATTTATTGTCAAAGATTACGTAGACTCAAATTATATAGGTGGTCTTGAGAAAAGGAAACTCATTATTGGCTATGTGTTTACACTTGTAGAAGTAACTGTGAGCTGAGTTTCAAAATTACAAAGTGTGGTAGCATTATCTATAACAAAAGCAGAATACATGGCAGCTACACAAACATACCAGGAAACAATTTGGGTTAGAAAGATCATGGAGGAACTCGGGCACAAACAATAAAAAATGTATTTATTTTGTGATAGTCAATATGTCTTGCACGTCGTAAGAAATTCAACATTTCATTACAAGACAAAACATATAGGTATTCAATGTCATTTTGTTCGAGAAGTGATTGAGAATAAAAGTGTAAACATATAAAAAAATACACACCAAGAATAATCAAGCAAATGTTTTGAATAAGTTAATCAATATTAACAAGTTTGAATGTTGTCGATCATCTTGTGGCCTAGTAGAATCATAAGCGACATAGAATGACAAGATAAAAATGTTAATGTGGAAACATGATTGATTCTTCTTCAAGTTTAATCACGTCTCAAAGTGAGAGAATATTGCATATAGATGGACATTTACAAAGTTTGCAACTTGATTTTGAAAATTAATTTTTAAAATTGATGCCCTAACTTTGAAAATTGAAAGAGTTTTCATATGTATTGGTCAATTTTGATTAGCCGTAAAATCGGTCAATTTGCCTATAAATATGAGACATTTTTGTTCTATTTGTTTATCTATTCTCTCCATCAGCATACTCTATATTTCTTAGATTTTGGATTCAACTTTGTTGTTTCTTGGGGATTATACATCACATACATAGGACTTTCAAATGTATGAAGATTGTAGTAGTCAATTAGTTTGTCAATCCACATCTTTATTGGTGTCTTCAACTCAATTGTCGTTGATGATGACCGATTTATCAGATAACAGGTGATGTTAACAGCTTCTGCCCAATAAGATTTAGGTAATTTTGTAGATCTCAACATTACTATCGTTCTTTCCAGTAAGGTTCTGTTCATTAATTTTGCCACCCTATTCTGTTCATTAATTTTGCCACCCTATTTTGCTGAATGTATACAATAGTGAATTGTCTTTTGATTCATTCTTATTGATAAAATGCATCAAATGCATCAAATACATCATTGACGAATTTTCTTTCATTATTCGCCACGAGATTAATCTTTTTTCTATATTCAAATTTTACCATCGTTTTAAAGACTTTAAGAAAAATCTTATTGTGAAGTGATTTTACCTCATATAAATTTGAGATAGCATTCCATATCTCTTTTGCCATTTTTTTTTCTCTTTAATGCTCGATAAAACCTCATTAATTAATCTAAGTAGAGATCAATCATTGCATCCTCATTAATTTCATTCGACTTATTTTCATATGTGATACTCGCTGATCTATCTTCTATAGTTGCCAAATACTTCTCTTTTTTCAAGATTGCTTTCATTTTCATCTTCCATAATAAAAAATTATTCCTATTAAATATCAAAATTTTAAATTTTATTATCATAGTCCTAATCTTACTCAAATTGGCTTCCATTATTTCACTACAAATAGTATCATATACATAAATAATACCAAAATTCTTTTGACATAATTTTCTTTAACATTTACGCTACCATATAAATATATCACTTGCACCACTATATTAGGCTCTCACTATTTTCACGTATATGTGAATAGTGACACGTATTTGAATAGTATTTTCGTGAATAAAATAAAATAAAATAACCTAGAGCTCTAATACCATTGTTTAGATGTTTGGGGACTTTTATTTGCAATTTAAAGTAAAATTTATAAATAATTGTTATGTAAATAGAAGGTTTGGTTTTTTATTATACATATAGTTGATTTTGTCTGTTATATAAGTACAACAATAAATAATAAAAATAAAAATAAATAACACACAAATTTACGTAAAATTTTTTAAATTAATTAGAATAAAAAATTATGTATAAAGTAGAAAAATTCATTTTAAAAAGTATGATTACAACTTTTTTCTAAATATAATAATAATACAATAGTAAAATTATCTTTCAAATATTAAGAAAAATACACTCAAATAGAATACTTTAATATTTTTACGAGAGAAATTGAGAAGTTAAAAGATATAAAGAATTTAAGAAGAAATAAATAAATAGAGTAAAAATATTTCATATTTATAGATAAATTAGTCAATTTCACGGTCACAAATTACTCTAATTTTTAAAGTTAAAACTTCAATTTTTAAAATTAGGCCAATAATTTTAAAAATAAATTTTAAAATTAAACCATCAACTTTAAAAATGCCACTTACATGCAATATAAAATTTAATCCATGTTGCTAATTGCTATTAAACTTTGCATGTACCTAAAAATCAGGTTGTACGGTAAGCTAAGGTACGTGAATAGGCTTGATTACATGCGGGAGCACGTGAGAAGAAACGAGATCGAGATTCCAGAATTTGTGATGGATGGTGATGGATCACGATGAAGATTTGGAGTACCGTCCGATGATGGATTACGGATTAGAGAGTGACCATCCTACAATCTACAGTACCCGCAGTGGATTCCCCGGCTCTTTCAATTTACTCCATGAGGTGTATCTCCTAATGGGCCTGTCTGGGCCCGTTGGACTTTAGTGATGGGCCTTGTCTAGTTTTTATTTTTTAATTTTTAAGGAGAAGCTTCGGTTTGTAGGGATACGTTAAATGTGTGAATAGTATTAAGATGATGATGAGGATTTGATTTCGACATAAGAAACTTTTATGGGTTTTTAATAGGAGTAGTATTTTTGGTTTGACTCAACTTAAAATTTTATTATTTTTAAAATTAAAATTTTATTATTTAAATAAAATTTAATTGAACGATAAATAATATTTTTAACAAAAATTCATATTGCTAATACTATTTACTGTTGCAGAATAAACTAATTTAAAAATAAGATAACATACTCGTTAAGGCATAATTTTTAGTCTTACAAAACTTTTTTTATACTAATCTTCAAAATTCGTTCAAATTATTATTTATTTTGACCAATTTCATTGAAATTATTGTTCGCCTCCACGAATTCTATCAAAAGTATTATTTAATAATTTCTTTTAGTTGTTTTCAATAAAATTTCATTGAAAATATACTATTTATCAATTTAATTTAATTATTTTTAATAATTTTTATTTTAAAAAAATATTATTTATTAATTTATATTTTATTAAAATACTACCTATCAACTCGTCAATTTAAAATTAATTTCTTTTAAACACTAAATTTTTAATAAGTAATAAAATATTAATAGACCTAAAAACTTCTTTCTTGTTAAAAACCCAAACTTTATTTAAGAATGTATCGAAATTTCTGCTAACTAGAAACAAGTCCCCGAATGACTCAATCAAGTGCACGTCTCCGGTTGGGACATAAGATGGAGAATCAATGGTTTCAACAACGTCGAAAGAATAATCCAGTACAGCAACGTCACCGCCACTACTGACGGCGAAGAATTTGCCTTTGAAATCGATGATATCGTGAAAACTCCAGTACATATTTATAAGCCCGTCGATTGCAGTCAAGATTATCTAGTAATTTCATCCCACATAAGAGTCCGCTACGGCCGAAACAATGTATCTATCGTTGTTCCGAGATAAGATTACTTTCTGAATAGAGTGTGGCTCGTTTTCTATGACATGTTGAATCGGTTGATTACCACCAAGATCAACGTATACAAGATTATAAGCTTTCTGAACTATTGAAGCTCGGAAGTTGAACAGATTCAGTTCTTTCGGATACATTCCGTGAAAGTAGTTGATCTGTGCCAACTAAAACGGGTTTAAAACTCGAAACTTTCCCTGTTCTGCGGTTTCTTGAAGATGTTTCAACCAGCCGTTAGGACGAGAAGGTCCGGCTGTTTCAGCAGAGCCATTGGTTTGTAGAATGGGTTCAAGACGGTAAATGGTGCTTTCGAATAGGGTGAAGTGGCCGCGACGAGTGGATTTGACGGGTCGGATGGGGAGATTGGGACGGGAAGTTTCGGAGGGAATTGGAGGGGTTTAGGAAAGGGATATGAAGCAGGCCAGGAAGAACAAACAGCACGAAAATGGCGAATGTTTTCTTCGTTGTCGAGGAGTTCGGCTATGGAGATTAAGAGCTCTCCGGGAAGATTGGACCAGGTAACTCTACACCTGTTTGTGTTTATGAATTTTCCAAATTAAGAAGAAACCTCAACTTTTTTCTTCTTCTTCTTTTTTTTTTTTTTTTTTTTTACTGTTGACGAGTAACACCCATCAGTAAGTGATGGATGATTTATCATGTTGAGATACATTCTTTGTATCCATTCATGTTGTATATACTACCCTTGACTACAAAAATATTAAAAAACAGAAGTTATTGAGTAAGTTTACTAATAACAAACTTTTGTACACTAACCCTGGCTGCTCACATATATTGTAGAAATATGTAAATTAGGTGAATCATATGCTACATTTGAAATGTTAATGAGGAAAGGAAGATGTATCCTCAGAAGGAGGCAGGCACAAAATTATGCACGAGGAGAAATACATCAACATGTTCACCCTTTGGAAGAAAACATACACTACTATGAAAAAAGAAACAAAAATTAAAAAGTGGTAAGAAAATAAACCTCCCAAAATTTCATAACTACTGCAACTTCATCCTCTTCTCCAGATTCTTCTTTGGTGATTGCTTTTGTGATGTATTCGGTTTGTTGTCTTTGGCCTTTCGGTGGTTGACGAACTCTGAGAAGGATGGAATCACAGGCAACTTTGTAATTGGGGAAGCACTTTCCCTTGGAAGAGCACTTATAGAAGTCTCTGATCTAGAGCTGCTGTCAAGCTCTTTGCGAGTAATTTCTACTGGTGGTTGATCCAACAAAGGTGAAGGTGCTGCAGTAGGTTCTTCTTTACAGATAATGTCATCTGAAGGGGAACTAGTATTAGAGCCGAGTTGATTCATTAACTCATTGGAGTTTGTTGTTGATAACGATCCAACAGTGCTTGCCAGTTGCGAGTAATAGAATGATTTCCCCCTCTTCCCATATTTCTTATAGCACTCATTTTCAAGCAAAGTGGCTGATATTTCAAATTCAATGCTGCAAAGAAGACTTCAAACAGTGAGGATCTCCAATGGTTAATCAACAAAAAGGTGTTTATTAAAATATTGTCTATTATTAACGAATGCAATAACTCGATGTCAACAATCTCATAGACCGCCTATTTTGTTACAGTTATCTTGTATTAGGCCCTTCGGGGGAAAAAGAAAATCTAATATGGTAAGCTACCTTAAGTTGCATAGCTGCTTGTCACGCCCCAATTTACGCCGCCCAAGTTATGTCGCAGAATAGGCCCAAATTATGTCCCAGCAGCAAAGCTGTTACGCCGCAGCAAGAATTACGCCCTAGCAGCAAAGCTGTTACGTCGCAGCAGAAATTACGCCTCAGCGGCAAAGCTGTTACGCCGCAGCAGAAATTACGCCCAGCAGAGCTGTTACGCCGCATCAGGCCATGCAGTAAGATGCGAGGTACGTGCAGCAGGATGCGGCGTACGTGCAGCAGAATGCGACGTACGTGCAGCAGAACGCGGCGTACGTGCAGCGGAATATGCAGCAGCATGTGCAGCAGATTGTGGCACAGATTCTGCCCAGCAAAGCTTTCCTAAACAAGCTGGGCTACAGCAACTCTTTCCTAAATTAATTAAGGCTACAGCTCTTGGCTTATTTAGGAAGTTTAAACACTAAAGAGAA
>JAXCLQ010000012.1:868540-887107 GCA_035584115.1 Cedrela odorata | reverse complement strand
GAGAGGATTTTCCCCAGATTGGCGAGAAAGCCGTTCTCCGTGTTGTACGTTCACACCGGAGTTCAAAGAAGCGAGAATTTCCCCGGAATCTCCGCTTTACGATCAGTTTACGATGCGATTCCGGGAAATGTGAAGGAAAATCTGCAGGCGGTGTATTTTGTGCATCCGGGTTTGCAGGCTCGTCTCTTCCTCGCCACCTTTGGCCGCCTTTTCTTCGATGGAGGGTACGTTAATAAAACGGATCGTTTTATCATTACTTAAAAGCTCTTAAGTCTTGGATTAGGTAATTGACTTTTAATTATGAAACGTTTTAGGGATTAACCATTAATTTTTGGGGATTAAAATTTTATCCATGTTCTTAATTGCTATTAAACTTTGCTTGTGTCTGAAAAACAGGTTGTACGGTAAGCTGAGGTATGTGAACAGGCTTGATTACCTGTGGGAGCACGTGAGAAGAAACGAGATCGAGATTCCAGAATTTGTGATAGATCATGATGAAGATTTGGAGTACCGTCCGATGATGGATTACGGATTAGAGAGTGACCATCCTAGAGTCTACGGTGCACCCGCAGTGGATTCCCCCGCTCTTTCAATTTACTCCCTTAGGTGTATCTCCTAGTGGGCCTGTATGGGCCCGTTGGACTTTAATAATGGGCCTTGCCCTTTTTTTTTAATTTTATTTTAAGGAGAAGCTTCGGTTTGTAGGGATATGTTAAATGTGTGAATAGTATAAAGATGATGATGACGTGGATGTGATATGCCAATTTTGGACCTATCAAGTATGGTCAGCAGATAATGTTGCATATATGAAATTAATAAATATTAAAATAATAAAATAAATAGCTATCTTGTTATATGATTAATATAAATAGTAATCATAAAACCCATTCTTAGGACAAAATTAAAAACGTGTTGGGTTGGCCAACTCATTCTTCCACTTCAAAAGTGCTTTTGAAATAGAAAAATCAACTCAATTCCAACTTACTAGCTTTTTGGAAGTGCTTTTCGATCACTCAATTCTCCCGCCAAAAACACGTGTTGGGTTTTAGAAACAAAATGAAGTTATACATGTAAGTTTTGAACAATTTAGAGAGGGCTTTTAATAAAATTTAAAATCACATGTATCTATGTTTACATATTATAATATTAGGGAAGTTAATTATATTTACGCGTAGGTAATTAAGTGTGTGCACTGGCATTGGCGTTGGCATTGGCATTGGCATTGGCGTGTATAGTAAGAAATTTGAAGATGTACATGCCATATTATAATATGAATATGTGTAATTTTTTAATTTGTGTATTGCATTAATAAACAGCAAACAGAACATGTTGCTAGCTACAGCCTACAAGATCAAAAGGAGTAGAAGATTATAGATATTCTCCAGAGAGACAGAAGCTACTGCGATTGCATAGCAATATCCAAAATGCATTAATATAATATACTTACATTTCAGCTACTAGACGAACTTGAGCCACGACGGGGGTGGCCAAAACATGTTAGCGTAGCCGGGGTAATACGACAGCGGTCCGCCGGTGCCGTCCTCTAAGTCATAAACACAAATGTCTACACTTGACCCGTCTAATAAAGCATTAAGTACTACATCTTCCTTGCAATTTTCACAAGGAAATAGATCAAAGAAATAAATACAATTCCCTTTACTTCCTGCAAATTCCTGTGCCGAAACAGACCAGCTACAATCTTCACCCACAAACAACACTCTATCGCCCAAATTCTCCACTTCTTCCCATTCATTTTCCACCTCATTCAACTTATAAACCTTGACTTTCATCTTAATTCTCTTCCTAGCATTTTTTTGAACGTAGCTTCTGGTTTTCCCATCGTAAGAAATCTTATTTAAGAATGTGTCGAAGTGTCTGCTAACTAGAAATAATTCCCCGCATGACTCAATCAAATGCACATCTCCGGCAGGGGCATGAGATGGAGAATCAATGGTTTCAACAACGTTGAAAGAATAATCCAGTACAGCAACATCACCGCCACCACTGACGGCGAAGAATTTGCCTTTGAAATCAATGATATCGCGAAAACTCCAGTACATATTTGTAAGTCCATCGACTGCAGTCCAGTGGTTATCTTGCAATTTCATCCCACACAAGAGTCCGCCGTAATATATGGCCAAAACAATGTGCTCATCGTTGTTCTGAGACAAGATTACTTTCTGAATAGAGAGTGGCTCGTTTTCTATGACATGTTGAATCGGTTCATTACCACCAAGATCAACGTATACAAGATTATAAGCTTTCTGAACTATTGAAACTCGAAAGTTGAACAGATTCAGTACTTTTGGATACATTTCGTGAAAGTAGTTGATCTGAGCCAACTCAAATGGGTTTAAAACTCGAAACTTTCCCTGTTCTGTGGCTTCTTGAAGACGTATCAACCAGCCATTAGGACGAGAAGGTCCGGCTGCTATAGTAGAGCCGTTGGTTTCACGAATGGGTTCAAGACGGTAAATGGTGCTTTCAAATAGAGAGAAGTGGCCGCGACAGGTGGATTTGACGGGGTCCGATGGGGAGATTGGGAAGGGAAGTTTTAGAGGGAATTGGAGGGGTTTAGGAAGGGGATATGAAGCAAGCCAGGATGAACAAACAGCACGAAAATGGCGAATGTCTTCTTCGTTGTTGAGGAGTTCGGCTATTGAGATTAAGAGCTCTCTGGGAAGGTTGGACCAGGTAACTCTACTCATGTTTGTGTTTGTGAAGACAGAACATGAATGCAAGTTTAGGTTATGTAAGAACTATATGCATGCAATGGCATATTTATACTATCTTCAAAGCAAATTGATAATAAACTGTTCAACAAGGGAGTTTAATTCTGATTACATTTTAAGAAAGGTTCTGAAACAAAATTATGTAATCCAGAGAGGTTTCAGACAAAGATTAACAAATTTGTAAAAATATTCAACAAATTCCAAAACTATGCAGTAGTATCCATATTTACACCATCATACAAGGAAGGACTTAATTGAACTCTTATCCAAATGACGTGGTACAGCAAAAAGTATTCAATACATTTTTTTCATACAAGAAGGTTGCGTAAATACATGCACTTGACATAAATACTCGTATGTGTACGTGGTATAAGATACCTAGAGATGAGCATGCCGCGTATTAGCTACATAAGACTTATGAATTTTCCAAAATAAGAAGAAACCTCAAACTTTTTTTTTTAACTGTTGACGTATAACACCTATCAATAAGTGATAAATGATTCATCATGTTGAGATACATACTTTGTATCCGTTCATGTTTGTATATACTACCCTCGAGTACAAAAATATTAAAAAACAGAAGTCACTCAATTCAGATGTATTTGGTTTTTTCTTGCCAATTTATTGAGTTAGTTTGCTAATAACAAAACTTTTGTACACAAACCCTAGCTGCTCAAATATGTTGTAATAATATGTAAATTAAGTGAATCATATGCTACATTTGAAATGTTAATGAGCAAAGATGTATCCCCAGAAGGAGGCAGGAAAAAAATTATGCACGAGGAGAAATACATTAACATGTAGCTTAATGTTCACCCTTTGGAAGAAAACATACACTACTATGAAAAAAGAAACAAAAATTAAAAAGAGGTAAAAAGAAAACAAACCTCCCAAAATTTCAAAACTACTGCAACCTCATCCTCTTCTCCAGATTCGTCTTTGGTGATTGCTTTCGTGATGTATTCAGTTGGTTGTCTTTGGCCTTTTGGAGGTTGACAAACTCTGAGAAGGATGGAATCACAGGTAACTTTGTCTTAGGGGAAAGTGAAGTCTCTGATCTGGAGCTGCCGACAAGCTCTTTGTGAGTAATTTCTACTGATGGTTGATCCAACAAAGGTGATGGTGCTGCAGGAGGTTCTTCTTTGCAGATAATGTCATCTGAAGGGTTACTAGTATTAGTGCCGAGTCGATTCATTAACTCATAGGAGTTTGTTGTTGATAACCATCTAGCAGTACTTGCCACTTGCGAGTAATAGAATGTTTTCCCGCTCTTCCCATATTTCTTATAACATTCATTTTCAAGCAAAGTGGCTGATGTTTCAAATTCAATGCTGCAAAGAAGACTTCAAACAGTGAGGATCTTCAATGGTTAATCAACAAAAAGTTGTTATTAAAATATTGTATATTATTAATGAATGCAATAACTTGATGTCAACAATCTCATAGACTGCCTATTTTGTTACGGTAGTCTTGTATTAGGCCCTTCTGGGGAAAAAGAAAATCCGATATGGTAAGCTACCTTAAGTTGCCTAGCCGCTGCTGGGCCTGTCTCAGAGCATTTGATAATCTTTGCTTGCTTGCCTCTCTCAGCGATTCGGAAATGGCATTCTTCTTCTGTTTATTCACCTGTTGTCAAATAAGCCATAAGGTATTCTGCTGGGAAAAGACATCCCAAGTGGGTTCAAAGTAAAAACTAGCAGACAAAGAATTATAGCTTGCAGACCAAACCACTGGTTTAAAATTTTATTTACCTGTTTATCAGAGATTTTATTCCGATAATACCTTTCTTCTGCACATTGCAAGAACTCAATCTTGTCATTTAGATCTGGGTTTTTTGACATTTTTGACTTGGCTATGTTCTTGACAGCCTCAATACCATCTGCCAGGTGAGGGATTTAACTAATTAGATAATGAATAGACCACGTCATATTTTCTTATTTCCCAGTCGTAAAGTGAAATTATTACAAGATGATATACCATCAGAATCTGATATATCTTCCTCAGAACCACTTGCTTCATCGTCACGATTCCAAAATTCTGAAACTTGTCCTTCATCAATCGTGTCTTGGGAGCTGACATGTACAAGGCATGAACGAATTGTTCAAAGAACAGTGTGTATTTGGTATGAAAATTAATGCTAACTTATTATGAGATATGAAATCACCAATGAAACCAACAATGTCTTTATGCTAGTTCTATAAGTACATCATTCAGTTGAAGCACATTGGATCAATAGCTTGCTTGAATTTTTACCTTCAACTGATTTAAAATGCATGCATCAATCAACAACACCAACTGAAAGTCTACTTTGCAAGGTTTCAACAAATAAATAAATAAAAGGCAGAACTATATCAAAGAGCCAAAGATGAAGGAAATAACTAAAACCTAATAGAACAAAAAATAACTAAGAGCGTAGTCACTGAAGACAAATTAGGGGACAATTTTAAGTTAAATAGAGCACAAGATCACATTAGTTATTTTGCATCACTTTGATTTGAGGTCAATGCATTCTATTGGATCAATACAACAAGAAAAGGGAAATAAAATTGGGTTTCTTGTCTCAATAGCCAAAACATAGGAACCAATTTATAATCTAGCCAACTTCTAACTTTTCCTATTTTTATGGCCAAATATACCACAGTACTGACTAATATGCCCCTAAAACAAACTCTCAATTTTTCCTGTGCATACTACTGTACCAACCAAAACCTCTTTCTATTCCTCGTCTTCCATCTTGCTCCCTTTACACAAACCTCCCTCTGCCGGACATGACCAAAACGAATGGCAAACTACCATGCCCTCTGAGATTATAATCCTATTGTTTTCTTCTTTGACTGATGTATTAGGATATTAAACATACATGCACAAAGGATCTTCAAACCATGGTAAATATCTCATGAGGGAAACTAAAATCTCGTCAAAATCTCTTACAAAGAATGGGACTCCAGATTCAGATTGTAATGACAATGGAAGACATTGCAAATATAGTATCTATTGATGTGGAGCTTATGGACTCGTGTTCTCTGGAAGGGTTCATTGTAAACATCAGGAACAACATTCATCGTAAAGTAGGGGCTTGTGGAAAATCGAAACAGATGACAAAAGCTCAGAAATAATTTCAGGAGAAATGGCATGAATTACTTGAAAGATTTGCACTTCCATAACAAATTAATGCCCAGATTTTTTAACCAAGAAAACTATGCTGCATAATCTGGTGCACTTGATGGATGGAGCTTGATAGCTTAATTGAGAGACATCAAGTGCTGCTCAAAGGAGAGACATTGAGCGCACTCAACAATGCTGGATGGAGATGTCAAATGCGCTCAAAAACTATGGCAAGTGTTAAAATTAGCCTCAACATCTCCACCAAGTGCAAAAATTTGCTTTCCTGGTCGAGTCCGACATTCCCATGTTTGTGGGTTTTGTTTATTGTAATTAATTTCTTTATTCATGTTTTATTCATATTCAATAATTGAATATGGTTAAAGCTCATTTAACATAATCAAGACCAACATCTAATTTGGCATTTGGCTCTTTTTTGCTTAACTCTGTTCTACTTTAAAACTTCTCATTCTCCTAGCAAAGAAAAAGAGGCAGAATGGTGTGATTGAACTTTAGAATAATTATTCTTGCCATTTGTTTGAGTCAGAGGTGTTTCATCTAATTTGTCTTGGGTGGAACCATTTGAGCAGGAAAAACTTTAATGAATGCTTTATGTCTTCAGATAAGGAGAACTTGGCTCTGAGACTAAAGCTTCTTCTACTCCCTACAGAGAAAGCAATGTTTGCAAAAGGGGAGTCATCGTCTTCAGGAATAAAGATGGGATGCTCCAAGGTGCTTGTCTAATTGTCAGGGTCTGTTAGTTTGGGAGAGAGTTTACAAAGAATGATATGCTAGAACAGAACTCATGTTTTAGGCATTTTGGTCCAAGTAGAGGCTACAGAAATAAGAAAGTTTGGAAGTTGGTTATATTTTAAAATGGTCTCCCAATGTTGGCTATTTGGACAAAAAAACCCAAATAAATTAAATTACCTTATGAAAACTCGAGAGAAATGATTTTTCTGTTGGCAAGCAAATGTAAGCTCCTCCAAGTACTTGGCGACTAATTTTGGATGTTCGCAGGCATCACATGTGTTTTTACATAGTGATGCAGGTACCCACTTTGGAAGTTTGAAATGAGTAGCTTTAGATTAACAAAAGAAAAGCACTCTATGGTAAACACAGGCCACCTGCAACTGAAAATCACAATACCTGTTCCCCAAAACTTTCAAGAATCTTTTTCCTGCGGCATCCAGAACCTTCACAATACTCAACCATCTGGATGTTGTATGAGTTCAGTTTCAAGTAATACCAACAGCATAGAGAATTAACACAAGAAAAGGAAAAGAGGATTGAAGATCACCATATTGAAGTCAGAAATGGATTTTTTAGACAACCCTTCCTGTGAGCTAATGGATTGTGACTTCTTGCTCCCAGTCTTGCTTAGAATGAATTCCTGATACATAGTTTTACATAATTAGCATGAAATTCCAATGAAGACCAGACAATCTAAATGGAATAGAGATGACAGTGTTAAGGCCAATAAACCAACCATCCTTTTGCGATCATCAATTCCGTAATACAATAGACTTCTAGAAGGCAGTTGATCACGACCAGCTCTACCTGACTCTTGATAAAAGGCTTCCATTGACTTTGGAATATTAAAGTGGCAAACCATTCTGACATCTTTTCTATCTATACCCTAGAAATAGAGATCAAAAGTCTTTAGAGGCATATGATGTCTGCTTATAATTATCTGCCAACAGTAAACATGTAGAGATTTATTTGTCTGAAATTCATCAAAATCTTTAAGAATTTTAGTTGCCTACCATTCTGAAGGAATACCATTAGCTCAATAACTGTGCACGAACCAGGACAGCTCGAAAGCAGAAGAATGACAAAAGCAAGAAAATCATCACAATCTCAGGTAAACATGGGGTGCTGGAATAAGAAAAAACTAAAAGGTGCAGCATAAAGCACTTCAAAGAAATAAATGTACCGATCAGCACATACAAAAGGTGAGTTAAACATTCCAATTGAATGCATGACTACAAACCCATGGGCAAGCTATTTCAGTTATTAGCAGTTAGGAAGCACATTCTAAGTGAACAGAGAAGCTAGATTCAACCATACCCGAAAGCCACTGTAGCCACAACAACTTGTATCTTAGAAGAAATCCAATAATCTAAAACAGAGCTTCTCATTTTATCCTTCAACCCTGCATGATAAGCTGCAAGTGCACCACAATGAGAAAAACTTGTTATTGGAAAGGTTAAGTTTCGTAAAGGAAAGAAAAATGATTAGAGAACATTCTGTTACCAGCACAGGAAATGCCATTTTTACAAAGATAAGCAGAGAGCTCATCGCAAGTTGTACGTTCAAGACAGTAAACAATTGCACAGACATCTCCGGTAGACTTGAGTACATTAGACAAATCAGCATAGACATCACCCAAAAGATCTTTGTATCGAACTAAATCATATAAAAACCTTGTTAGATGCTTGCCCAGTTGTACCCAGAAAGACAAATTACCAACTAAAACTCAACCAAGCAATGCAGTTGAACTTTCCACAGATCTTATTGTCTAACAAACATACACAATGGATAAAACTGGATCAATTAAGTCTCACAGGACCAAC
The DNA here is from genome assembly GCA_035584115.1 of Cedrela odorata. Taxonomy (NCBI): domain Eukaryota; kingdom Viridiplantae; phylum Streptophyta; class Magnoliopsida; order Sapindales; family Meliaceae; genus Cedrela; species Cedrela odorata. Next base: position 878,697 of record JAXCLQ010000012.1, on the reverse strand, counting down.
CTTCATAATATAAATTTGGACGATTGAAAGAAGATTTGAGGACTAGAGGGTTGTGCAAGCATAAGGACTCTATAACATCCTTCTGAACTCTGCAGAACCAAAAAGAAAATAGAGAAATAAATACTGCTCAACACTTCCAAGTAAATAGGAAAACCAATTATAAAAAAGTAACAGAACTTAGTCAGTAATGAAGATTGTAAAACTTCAGCTAGAAAAGAGAGAGAGAGAGAGAGAGAGAGAGAGAGAGAGAGAGAGGAGAGAAAGGTACTGAAATTGAAGATTGGTATGAGTGAGAAAAGAATTTTCAGACTCTAGAGCAACCATAACTGCAGTCAGTTTGTTTTGCACAGCGTGTGCAACCAGACTCACTTTGGAGCAGCAGTGGCTGTCAATGCCAATATTGGTACATCTGGAAGGCAGTTCCTCAGAGATGAAAGCTTACGGTAGCTAGGCCTGTTCGATAGAAATTAAAAAACAATTGAAAAAAACCAGCATTCAGTAGCGTAGAAATCAGGCAAGAGCTATCACAAATGCAAAAATCCAACTCTCAAAAAATACAAAAACGTTGGCATAGAGTTGGGAAAAGATATTTAATTATTACTCATTACTGCAATGGATTACAAACCTGAAATCATGGCCCCATGATGAGATGCAATGTGCCTGAAATTAAAAAATAAAAATAAAAATAAAAAAAGAGCAATTAAATTATAGACACAAACAGAAGAAAAAAATTCTGAATATGTGAAAATTCAAGCAGAAGCAAGTTGAAATGCTTATCATCTAATGAATTACATGTGAGCTCACACCTCATCAATTGCCATGAGGTTCAACAACCCTCTTGAATGAATCTTCCTCAGCTTTGACATAAATCCTGGTGTCGCAATCAATTCTGGTGTTACATATAGCAGCCTCAGTGATGGTTTTCCAGAATCAAGGTCTTCATGTATCTAATAATAATATATCTATGAAACATCACTACCCCAAGTATAACCTTAATTTAACTAATGGAATCAACATAGTCATTGTCAACTTAACTATCAAAATATATATTCACCTTATTTTTAACTTCCAACGTCTGTGTTGAAGAGAGAAATTCAGCGGCAATTCCTTTCTCCTTCAATGCCATTACTTGGTTTTCCTTTTTATTTCAAAAAACAAATAAAAAAATCCAAAATCTCAAACCTTGAAATAAACTTCAAAAATAAAATCGATAACAAGGAGTTAAAGAACACTAACCATCAAAGCTGCAAGCGGAAAAATTAGAAACAATTAGAGCTCATTAACACATCAAACAATATTGACAAAAATAATTTAAAGTACGAGCATCATTCACCTATCAAAGGAGAAACAACGAGCACAATTCCGGGTTTGGCTAGTGCAGGAATCTGATAACACATTGACTTTCCACCACCAGTTGGCATCAAACAGAAACAATCTCTTCCTGTAATAATAATGATAATAAATTTGTAATCAATCAAGCGAATAATTTATAAAATATAAATTATTTCTATTTGATTGTGACCTGATAAAACTGCTTGTATTGCGTCAAGCTGTTTGTCCCTAAACTGAGCGTGGCCGAAATGCCATCTCAAGAGCTTCACCAGAGCTTCCTTTTCGTATATTTGCTTATTTTTCGGAGTCTGGCATATGTTTTGAAACGCCAACGGTGATTTCTTCATGTTTCGCTTACTAAGAACCCTAAATGCTTCACTTTGTTGCAGGTTTTCGAATTTCGTAGTGTTTAAATGACTGGAATTGTTTATGTTAGGGAAACGGCAGGGGCGATGTTCTTCTAGTAATTTTCGTTAAAATAATACAAACGTTAAAATTTTTGAATACTAATCCAAAATGACATAATAAATGACAAAACTAGGCCTGCTCGGAAAACTTCAACCAGTGTACTATGCAACTTATGAGACGACGTCATCTCAGGAAGATTAAGAAAGAAGGATACTGACGACGTCGTATTCAGATCATTGTGCCACGTCAGCCCTGTGGATTTAGGCCGACGTCGTATCTAAGGTCCTCGGGCGATTGACTCATTCACCGGGTTGCTTCTCTTCAACTCCATAAAAATCACAGCTTTATCAAATTCGTTCGAGTCCAACCTTCAACTTCTTCTTCTTCGCTTTTACAGGTAATTTTTTTATTTTATATGTGGATTTATTTTTTTCATCATTTCATTCTGTTCATTGGAGTTTATGATACCTCTCTGGGGACTTCTGTTGAACTAAATTGCTTCGTTTTCACTGTTGAAAATGCTTGTATAGTTGTATTTGAGCTTATTGGACTCGCCCTTAACTTGTATTTGGCTAAACTGTTAGTTTATTTAGTTCTTTCACTGAATATATTGGCTTATCTTATACTTCGATTAGCTATTTCTGAAACAAAATGAAATGTAAGGGTTGAATTTATCATCATTGTTATAGATGGTATTGACAGAGATGGTTTTCTTGTGCTCGGGTCGACCATCTCCTCAGGAACAGAAAGATTTTATTGACAAGTAATTGGAATTGACTCAACTCTAACATTGATTTGATTTAATTTAATTTGTTTCTTGGTCTTTCTCTTGTCTTGGAGTCGAAACTCGAAAACCATTGTGGTTTATATATCTATATATGCTTATAATTGTTGATTATCACCATTCACCAGGTCAGGCGTCTTCAACTATGATAGTAAATACAAAGGAGCTACTGCTAAGCCTGTTTCTTGCCAGAAAGAAGACCAGGAGCTCTCAAAAGATGGGTTTTTACTCAATCATGCGTGCGTTTTGGTTGGTTCAGGTCTTGAGACTTACAAGAAGGGCAAAACAGCTCTTAAGATTTATATATTTGTTTTTCCATACATTTTAACCATTATTAAGGGCAAAATCTTAATAGAATGACTTGGTTCAATTTGCAGGCTTTTTGGGTTAAATTGGACATTTGTTGACCCCAAGACTCCGATACAAAAATAAAATGGGTCGAAGTTTTGTGTATCTGTCAAGGAGTTTCTACCATGGGTTATGATGCCACTTCAGGTGGTTTATGTTAATGAAAGCAGAAGAGGGAAAAAGGCTGCGGCCTCTTTTGGTTTTTGCAGTGGAACTCTTCAAGGTCATTTACTGGTGAGTGTTATCTGCTTATTATAATAATATATTCGCTCTACAGACTGAAATTGTATGGTTACCTTCCTATTTCATAGTTGCAAAACATGAGATTGTATGGTTACCTTCCTTTTTTCATAGTTGCAAGCATGAGATTGTATGGTTACCTTCCTATTTTCATAGTTGCAAGCATGAGATTGTATGGTTACCTTCCTATTTTCATAGTTGCAAGCATGAGATTTTATGGTTACCTTCCAATGTAACTATCTATTTATTTGGTCTTCCGGTATTTTGTTTCTAAAAGAAGCATAAAGGAGAATCTTATTAGTTCAGATATTTGTTTTCCTTCCCCATTTCCAGTTGAGACTTCATGAATGCAAAATAGATGCTTACCAGATTGCTCAGCTTGTCAAAGTTGAGCAAACATGAAGTTGCAACAATTTTTACACAACTTTGCAGAGGCATCTTCCTAAGAAAAGGAGCCTAGGGCTGCTCTTTTCCCTCTCTATCTGAACCGGCTGAAGAGGAAATTTTCCCTGAAGCGGAGGCTGAACTAAGATAAGAAGTTTATCCTGAAACAGCAGATTCTTCACCCTCAGGAGCCCAAAGTAACTCATCCTCATCAGCCCCAAGTAAGGAATCCGAATGCCTATGTCCAACCAAATTTCAATTTTAATGCAGTTATTATTTCAATAAAACAAGAGAAAACTCCAATATTTTCACTTATCTCTGTATTATCCTAAAACGTTAGCTGACAATACCTGCAGCAACTTATATATTATTATTTAAAGGGTTTGCCTCAGCTGTTGAATGTTGCCGATACATACAAATTGTTTATATCGATTCTTATATGTTGAAATTTGGATATGTGTAGATAATGACTTTCCCCTTGACTAAAATGAAATAATTTTTTGACGTTTAGCATTCAGTATTCATCTTACTTCTTTGAAATCGATAAGCTGTACCCAATACTAACATGGCATGGAAGTTGCTTGAAAGCAGGCTGAGTACAAATGTTTTTCTATTGAGATGGACGAAAATAACCAAGTCTGGTATGAAAGCTTTCCTTCTCAAAGCCAGTCCAGTTTCTTTCATTTATTGGATACCCATATGTACAAATTCGGCGAAAAAATTTTACTCATCAATCTGTCAATGCAGTTAAGAAACATTTGACTGCTTCATGACCTAATGAATATGGACTTTGCAAATGTATACCCTCTTATATGTCAATTGTTATGAAAATCATCTGTCTTATTCTACTTTGTCATCAATAAATTATGTTAGTCTTTTGATTTATTCACATGGGAGTTTCTCCTTTAGTGCTTTATGCAAAGCATTGTCCTCCAACAGAATGTATGCTCTTATCTGCCTAAATCTGCCATGATCTTCTCATGATGTTATTTTTGTGTTCTGTCATTGATTGATTTTGCAACCCCATATTTATGATCTGGATGTTTTTCCATCAGTGCTTTATTCAAAGCAATTATTTGAGGTGTCGACAGGTTAGATGTTTCTATCTGTCTAGTGCTACCATGACTATATTGTCTGCTTGTCTTTTATGCCTTGTAAATTTTAGCATATTCTTGGCACCGAGTATAGTTGACAAGGAATTCTGTGAACTGTCTCCCTTCCCACATGCTTCAAAAACTCCACGGTCTATGGACTAATTTATTTTAAATCATCAGTTAAAGCATGATTAAATATTTAAATGCGTTTCTTCAATCCTTTGAGTGCAATCAAGGAATACTTAGGCAATCCTCTTGAAAAAGAATACTGATGCAAAATAAAGAAAGATGGGGGAGAATAGTACTGTGGCAGTGGTGCTAAAATGGATAACTTCATTGCTTTAACTTGTTTTTCTTTTTAACTTGAAAAAAAAAAAACAAGGATCTATGTCGCGCAAGGAGAAAAGCACTGCCAAATTTATAACTCTGTGTGTGATAAAATATTAAGTATCAAGTTATAATTTTATTTGTATTTTATCACTGGCACACTTGTACTCAACTTGTTAGTTATGCTTTCAAAATATTTCCGAACCAAACTAAGTTTATAAAAAGAAGGCACAAAGCAGGTTGTGCTAGAAAATCCATGGTAAATTCATGAAGAAAGAATGATAATAGCAAATATTGATCCAGAAAAAGTTCAGTTCCAATCAAGCTTAAAGGCAGTATTTCTCTTCCCTACACCTGCTTTTAGACAAGGAATTGCATCCATCCTCCTGGATAAAGTTTATAAGACAGACGTATTAGACATATGTGTGCTCATATATATTTGTCATAGTATTCATCAAATGTTTGTAATAGTAATAATATGGCATGATTTTACTAGACGATAAAGATTATTTGCCGGTTTTAAATTACTATTTGGCTTACTTTCCCATGTAACAATGATCTGAAAAGACTTTTGAGTGACTCGTACATTTAGCAGCTTTGTAAGAACTAAGAATACAGAATCAGATTAGCATAACTATATAAGCATAGACTAATTGACGAATAAAATGAGGAGAGATCTGAATAATACAACATAATTAAGTCAACATTATAGTAAGAACAACTGAAAAGTACAACATCATTAAGCTGAGATTATAATTAAGAGAACTGAAAAGTACAACACCATTAAGCTAATACAACCACACTAGCCAGAAGCCTAGAACGGTAGAACCCACAACCTAACATGCTTTGAAGCTAAAAAGACAAATAAAACTATACAATCTTTGTTAAAATCTCAATCCTGCAAGTTCACAATACCATATCAACTAGATGCCACCAAGTGAGTACTTTCATTCAGCCTGAGCCTGAGAAGTGGAGCTTCGATTCCGGTTAAGCCAAATTGGTGGAGGCCAGAAAAGCTTAGAATAACCTGGAAATTCAAATATGGGTTTGGCAAGAAGAAATGCTGTTCCCACCGTGTAAATTCCAACGTCCCTGCCAGGACCATAACCACGTTTAGATAACTCCTCATCGTCGACGAAATATATACTATTCAGTTCGCAAGGAGTGCATCCCTTTCCCTGAAAGGAAAACGAAAAACCGTCGCCAATAAACAACACCTCATCTTTTAATTCATCGTCATCTCTTGCGTTAATCCATTGATTATTTTTTTCATCAAGCTTGACAATCTCCACATGAGTCCGGTAGTCTTCATTACTCTCGCCAGCATAAGTACCCCAGAGAAATGACACGTACGTACAAATCCAAAACAAATCTTTACTAGACTTCACCAGATAATTTTTTTCCTTACTATCAGTCTGATAACCAGCAATTCGGCATTCCATTTCCGTCGCCGTCAGGGTTTTCGGGTCAACAATTGCAACACGACGTGAATCGAAAACAGCATAGAATTTGTTGTTGTAGTAAACAACATCTTCAAACCTTGGAGTTTCATTAATTCCTTCGATGCTAATGTATTTCCAAAATTGATCTCCTTTCCTCCAGGCAATGATCATACCTTTCCCGCATAACGCCAGCAACGTAAACCCAGAATCAAACTCATCGGGATATGAAGAAAGGACAACTTTTTTGAAAATAATATAATTTTTACCTTCCACGGAACCAGCTGGTGCAAGTCCGAAAACTTTCGACAGTTCCTGAACACGATAATCTAGCAAGTTCAAAGACCTTGGTAACTGGTCGGACACATCTCTTCCCCCAAACCTGTAGAGCGAATCTTTAACTCGTACTACACCGGAGCTTAACTCTTCCAGTCTGACGATCCACGTATTCGTTGGATCGCCAATAGTTTTTTCAATGGGCTGGATCGCGTACACAGTAGATATGGTAAGCGAAAGTTTGCGGGGCAAGGAAGATTTTGAGTGAACACAGAAGGGAATCACGAGATCCGGGTGAGGAGAAATGGGTTTGGTAGGAAGAGGAATTTTTTTTTTCAAAGTTTTGCAAACGGCACGAAAATAAAGGATTTCAGGTCGTTTCAGGCGTTTTAAGACCTCCTGCCATATGTCTTCAGGCAAAAGGTAAAAATACAGTAAGATTGTTTGATTTGGTTCCATGGTTTGTTGGAAAATGAGCTTGAAAATCAAGCACAAGAATAGGAGGATGAAGAAGAAGACAGATGATATGGATTGATAGGATAAGATTTTATAATGAAGAAAATATTGTACGTGCAAGAGTGAGTTCACAAACTGATGATATGTATGAGTTCTTAAGCAAAACTCAGCCTTATGTTTTGTTCGTACTGTATAAAGTAATAAGTACTGTTTTGGATGGTCATCAATGGTGTGGAATATTAGAATTTAGATTAATATTACGAATTAAAATAACAATAATTAAGTCAATAACTCTGCTACTTTTCACTAGTTTCAAAACCTCGTAATATTATTAAAGACTAATAGTTTATAGGCTTTTGTTCCAATATCAACACATAGATAGAATCATTGTTTTGATTAGTCAAAATTTGATAAATTGTTTTTAAAGAAACCTTATCAATGATGACCGAGAGTCGATGTTATTAGTGACGTTTCGTCGACAATTTTAGATTCCTTTGTATGACTATGTTACTATTTGTTATTATTATTATTTTAATTAAGTTTATCACAAATCTTACCTCACTCACAAATATAAATTAAATATTGTTGTGGAGTTATCACATGCTCCATCTCTCACGCTTAGACAAAAATAAATAATTTCTTTTCTCGTAATTATTAGATTGGTGGGAATGATGTCAATGATTACGACAAAAGATCCTAGTCAAATAAATTTATCGGTTAAAATTTTTAAAATTGACAAGTAGCTATCAAGTAAAAGTAATGTTTATCTCAATCTCGAAGTTAAACAAAGCATAATAATTATAATCATTATGTAACACCCACTTAGTATTTTCTAAGTATATACTATATATATATATATATATATGAATACATAATTTGTTATATTTTTATATGAATATATGTCTAATATAAGAAATAATAAAATATTTTAATAATAAGTTATAATTTTTTGATAAAATAAATAAATAAATAAAGTAAGAGACTGAATTAAAATTTTTTAATAAGTATAAATTATATGTTAATAGGCAACTTGAGGAAGAAGACATAAGAGCAAGAAAAAAAAAGGAATAAGAAAATGATAAAAATTTGTAATTTTATTTTTAATTTTATATTTGTTTATAAGAATTAATGATTGTTATTAGTTTAGTATGTCGTTGTATTAAATATGTTTCATAATTTATAATGATTAGAATTCTGTAATCAATTTGGAGTGTTTAGACATGAATTTTTTGTAATAATAGATTAACGGTTATTGTTTGTGAATGATAAATAGAAGAAAAAGAAATTTTGAAGAGTTGATCAGTCCATGAATTTTATAAAATTATGAGTTATGAATTTGGAAAAAAAAAAATTGGTTTATGTGATAACATTATACATTTGTAGGTTCTTGTTAAATTTTTTTTCTTTCAAAAATATTAAGTTTTCAGTTTTTAATGAATTTTCAAATTTAACTCTAGAATTCTAAAAATTGCTTGTTTTTGCAAAACATTTGTTGAAAAAAAATTTTTGGTTAACCAAATTATCTTAAAAAGTTATAAAATTTTACATACTAATTTAAAATGGTGTCTACTATATCATATTAAAATTCTAAGGTAAAATTCAATGTTTTAAAATTATTACGAATTTTTGAATGAACATAACTCACTGTAGAATTTTGTTTGTCAGAATCTAAAAATCCAAAAGCATAATTTATTTAAAATAGTTATAGTGAGAATTTAGTCTCAGTTATTTTATTACTTTCTTGTCTATGTGTCTATATCATATCTGCAAATTTATATGATATTTTGAAAAGTATTCTATTTTCTTAAAATCGAATATTGAAAACTACTCAACATATTTTCTATATTGTTAGGATAAGTGAACAAGTTTGAAATATGATAAGAAATAGTTGTATGTGAATTTAGGAGACAATATATTTATATAAACTTATATTATAATTCGTAAGGATTATGCTTTGATTTCATGATAAAGAAACTTTGTTTAAGGTATAAGAAAAATTCTTAAATAATATAAGATTAGATTTGGCAAGTTAAGGAATATTAAGTTGTCAAATAGATCAGATGATTTAAGTGGTACAACTAAATCTTAATTAGTTATGTTATAATTTTTTCTAGCGTATACGAAACCTATAAATTTTAATTTTTTATTATAGGCTCAAATGCATAAATTAATTAGGTTATAATCATCAAGATGTAAGTATACTATACTTTTTAAAAAAATCACAATAAATGTATGTATATGTTTGATCATTTTTTTAAGAATATTTTTTAATTATATGTTATTATGAAAGTATTGATTTTCACATTCTTATATGTTTATGTGATCGTTCATGATTATGTGTTATTTGTAATTGCTTTTAAGTTACGTGCATTGGTATTAAAGTATGAACATACGCATTCTATTTTAAGTAATAAGAAAGTGATTTTGTAATAAAAGTATTAATGAAAGTTAAGATTTATATGCTAAGATATCAAACTTCATTACTTACTTAGTAGACAATTACAGGTTTATAAGGAGCATTTATAAGTGTGTTTATTCTTTCGAGTTAGGTATACTGATAAGTATTGTTAAGTGTTTCGTATAATATAGGAGAGACCTTTGAGAATACCCTTAGATATAGTGTGTCTTCACATTTATGTGAGAACGTATTTATACATATAAAAGGACTTACCGCTGATCAGGATGAAAAAATAGCTCTTATTTTCGGACATGAGTGTTCATTGTTTGTTGAAATTATATGTCTTGCGTTTACCCCACATTCGGTATATCATCAATGGGTGATATTCGTTCAATCAGTGATAAGTGATAAGTGAAGTATTACTAAGTAGTAATTGAATAAAAATATTTCTAGTAAATTTTAAAAGAAACTTCTACAGTATTGTGTTATGAAACTTTTAAAATGATCATAGTTTTCAGCTTATGTCATATCATGTGTAAATATTATATATATGTATGTATGCATTTTGTGTATATATATATAAAAAAAAGTCAGTATTGTTAAATTCTGTTCACTAAACATAAGGATAAAATGGTCATTGTATGACTTTTATGTAAAAGTATCGACACTTT
>JAXCLQ010000012.1:824425-850136 GCA_035584115.1 Cedrela odorata | reverse complement strand
AGGCACAAAGGCATTCAAGCTTTGACAGCAAATCTCTATAGTTTTTCTGTGCAATCTCTCTTCTTCTCTTTCTTTGTAGTCTTTGTGGTTTTTGGCGATTTTGGGAAAGAAGGCTGACTTAGCGCATATTGTTCCAGATTTGCGTCTAAGGCCGCACGGAAAAATCAGTCCGTGACATGTTGCTGAGCCTGTCTCAGAGCTTTTGATACTCTTTGCGTGCTTGCCTCTCTCAGTGATTCGGAAATGACATTCTTACTCTGTTTATTTACCTGTTGTCAAATAAGCCATAAGGTATTCTGTTGGGAAAAGACATCCCAAGTATAGCTTGCAGACCAAACTACCAGTTTAACATTTTATTACCTGTTTATCAGAGATTTTATTCCGATAATAACTTTCTTCTGCATGTAGCAAGAACTCAATCTTCTCAGTTGGACCTGATTTTTTTGACATATTTGACTCGGCTATGTTCTTGACAGCCTTGATACCATCTGGCAGGTGAGAGATTTAACTAATTAGATAATGAATAGACCATGTCATATTTTCTTATTTCCCAGTTACAAAGTGAAATTATTACAGAATGATATACCTTCAGAATCTGATATATCTTCCTCAGAACCACTTGCTTCATCGTCACGATTCCAAAATTCTGAAACTTGTCCTTCATCAATCATGTCTTGGGAGCTGACATGTACAAGGCATGAACGAATTAGTTCAAAGAACAGTGTGTATTTGGTATGAAAATTACTGCTAACTTATTATAAGATAGAAATCACCAATGAAACCAACAATGTCTTTATGCTAGTTCTATAAGCACATCTTTCGGTTAAAGCACATCGGATCAATAGCTTACTTGAATTTCTACCTTCAACTGATTTAATATGTATGCATGAATCAACACCACCAACTTAAAGTCTACTTTGCAAGGTTTCAACAAATAAATAAATAGGAAGAGGAACTATGGCAAAGAGCCAAAGATGAAGGAAATAACCAAAACCTAATAGAACAAAAAATCACTTCAACCGTAGTCTCTGAAGATAAATTAGGGAACCACTTTAAGTTGGAAATAGAGCACAAGATCATATTAGGTATTCTGCATCACTTTGATTTGAGGACAATACATTCTATTGTATCGATACAACAAGAAAAGGGAAATAAATGGGGTTTCTTGTCTCAATAGCCCAAATTTAGGAACCATTTTAAATTAGAGCGAACTTCTAACTTTTCTTGTTCTTATAGCCAAATATACCACAGTACTAACTAATATGCCCTATAAAACAAACTCTCATTTTTCCTGCATACTACAGTACCAACAAAAGCCTCTTTCTCTATTCTCTTCTTTCATCTTGTTCCCTTTACACAAACCTCTCTCTGCAGGACATGACCAAAAAGAATGGCAAACCACCATGCCCTCTGAGATAATAAATCCTATTGTTTTCTTCTTTGACTGATGTTTTTGGATATTGAACATACATGTGCAAAACATCTTCAAACCATGGTAAATATCTCATGTGGGAAATCTTGTAAAAAATCTCTTACAAAGAATGGGATTCCTGATTGAGATTGTAATGACAATGGAAGACATTACAAATATAGTATCTATTCATGTGGAGCTTACAGACTCATGTTCTCTTGAAGGGTTCATTGTAAATACATGGAACAACATTCATTGTAAAGTAGGGGCCTGTGGAAATTGGAAACAGATGACAAAAGCTCTGAAAAATTTTCAGGAGAAATGGCATGAATTACATGAAAGATTTGCACTTTCATAAAAAAAAAAATAATGCCCTGATTTTCTAACCAAGAAAACTATGTTGCGTAATCTGGTGCACTTGATGGATGGAGCTCGATAGCTTAATCAAGAGACATCAAGTGTTATGGAGATGTCAAGTGTGCTCAATAACTCTGGAGGGTGTTAAAATTAGCCTCGACATCTCCACCAAGTGCAAAATTTGCTTTCTTGGTCAAGCCCAACTTTCCCATGTGTTCTACTTTAAAATCTCTCATTCTCCTAGCAAAGATTAAAAACGGCAGAATGGTGTGATTGAACTTTAGAATAATTATATACTTGCCCTTTTTTTGAGTCAGAGGTGTTTGATCTGATTCATCTTGGGTGGAACCATTTGTACACTAAAAACTTTAATGAATGCTTTCTGTCTTCAGATAAGGAGTACTTGGCTCTGGGACAAAAGCTTTTTGTCTCCCTACAGAGAAAGCAATGCTTTCAAAAGGGGAGTCATCGTCTTCAGGAATAAGAATGGGTGCTCCAAGGTGCTTGTCTAATTGTCTGGATCTGTTAGTTTTAGGAGAGTGTTTACAAAGAATGATATGCTAGCACAGAACTCATGTTTTAGGAATAATAAAGTTTGGAAATGTTTGATCCGATTCATCTTGGTCCAAGTAGAGGCTATGGAAATAAGAAAGTTTGGAAGTTGGTTATATTTTAAAATGGCCTCTTAATGTTGGCTATTGGACAAAAAACCCAAATAAATTAAATTAGCTTACGAAAACTCGAGAGAAATGATTTTTCTGCCAGGTAGCAAATGTCAGCTACTCCAAGTACTGGGCGACTAAGTTTGGATGTTTGCAGGCATCACATGTGTTTTAACATAGTGATGCAGGTACCTACTTTGGAAGTTTGAAATGAGTTGCTTTAGAGTAACGAAAGAAAAGCACTCTATGGTAAACACAGGCCACCCACAACTGAAAATCACGATACCTGTTCCCCAAAACTTTCAATAAACTTTTTCCTGTGGCATCCAGAACCTTCACTATACTCAACCATCTGGATGTGGTATGAGTTCAGTTTTCAAGCAATACCAACAGCACAGAGAGTTAACACAAGAAAAGGAAAGGAGGATTGAAGATCACCATATTGAAGTCAGAAACGGATTTTTTTGACCACCCTTCCCATGAGCCAAAGGATTGTGACTTCTTGTTCACAGTCTTGCTTAGAATGAATTCCTGATAGTTTTACATAATTAGCACGAAATTCCAATGAATACCAGACAATCTTAAAGGAATAAAGACGACAGTGTTAGGGCCAATAAACCAACCATCCTTTTGCGATCATCAATTCCGTAATACAATAGACTTCTAGAAGGCAGTTGATCACGACCAGCTCTACCTGACTCTTGATAAGAGGCTTCCATTGACTTTGGAATATTAAAATGGCAAACCATTCTGACATCTTTTCTATCATTACCCGAGAAATAGAGATCAAAAGTCTTTAGAGGCATATGATGTCTGCTTATAATAACTGCCAACAGTAAACAAGTAGAAAATCATTTGTCTGAAATTCATTAAATCATTCAGAATTTTAGTTGCCTACCATTCTGAAGGAATACCAGGACAGCTCGAAAGCAGAAGAATGACAAGCAAGAAAATTATCATGATCTCATATAAACATGAGGTGCTAGAATAAGAAAAAACTAAAAGGTGCAGCATAAAGCACTTTAAATAAATAAATATAACAATCAGCACATACACCAATTTCCTGAACATATAGCTTTTGTTTAAAGGTGAGTTAAACATTCCAATTGAATGCATCACTACAAACCTATGGGCAAGCTATTTCAGTTATTAGCAGTTAGGAACCACATTGTAAGCGAACAGACAACCTATATTCAACCATACCCGAAAGCCACTGTAGCCACAACAACTTGTATCTTAGAAGAAATCCAATTATCTAAAACAGGGCTTCACATTTTATCCTTCAACCCTGCATGATAAGCTGCAAGTGCATCACAATGAGAAAAACTTGTTAATGGAAAGATTAACGTTCATAAAGGAAAGAAAAATGATTAGAGAACATTATGTTACCAGCTGAGGAAATGCCATTTATAGAAAGATAAGCAGAGAGCTCATTGCAAGTTGTACGTTCAAGACAGTAAACAATTGCACAGACATCTCCAGTAGACTTGAGTACATTAGACAAATCGGCATATACATCATCCAAAAGATCTTTGTATCGAGCTGCATCATAAAAAAACCACGTTAGATGCTTGCACAGTTGTACCCAGAATGACAAATTACCAACTAAAACTCAACCAAGCAATGCAGTTGAACTTTCCACAGATCTTATTGTCTAACACAGATACACAATGGATAAAACTGGATCCATTAAGTCTCACTGGACCAACCTTCATAATATAAATTTGGACGATTGAAAGAAGATTTGAGGACTAGAGGGTTGTGCAAGCATAAGGACTCTACACATCCTTCTGAACTCTGTAAAACCAAAAAGAAAATAGAGAAATAAATACTGCTCTGTACTTCTAAGTAAAAAGAAAACCAATTATAAAAAAGTAACAGAAATTAGTCAGTAAAGAAGATTGTCAAACTTCAGCTAGAAAAGAGAGAGAGAGAGAGAGAAGGGTACTGAAATTGAAGAGTGGTAGTGAGAAAAGAATTTTCAGACTCTAGAGCAACCATAACTGCAGTCAGTTTGTTTTGCACAGCAAATGCAACCAGACTCACTTTGGAACAGCAGTGGCTGTCAATTCCAATATTGGTACATCTGGAAGGCAGTTCCTCGAAGATGAAAGCTTACGGTAGGTAGGCATGTTCGATAGAAATTAAAAAACAATAGAACAAAAGAACCAGCATTCAGTAGTGTATAAATCAGGCAAGATCTATCGCAAATGCAAAAATCCAACCCTCAAAAAATACGAAAACGTTGGCATAGAACTGGGAAAATATATTTAATTATTGCTCATTACTACAATGGATTACAAACCTGAAATCATGGCCCCATGATGAGATGCAATGTGCCTGAAATTTTTTAAAAAGCAATGAAATGATAGACACAAACACCAGAAAAAAATTCTCAATATGTGAAAATTCCAGCAGAAGCAAATTGACGTATCAACTAATACATGCCGTGTTAGCTCACACCTCATCAATTGCCATAGTAGCAAATATTCAAATAAAAACTTTGAAGGCCGAAGAGGGGAAAGGTTCCATGTGAACGGCACTTGCACAATTCCAGGTTTGGCTGGCGCAGGAATCTGATAACACATTGACTTTCCACCACCAGTTGGCATCAAACAGAAACAATCTCTTCCTATAATAATAATAATAATAAATTTGTAATCAATCAAGAGAATAATTAATATTTACTAATTATTTCTATTTGATTGTGACCTGATAAAACAGCTTGTATTGCGTCCAGCTGTTTGTCCCTAAACTGAGCGTGGCCGAAATGCCATCTCAATAGCTTCACCAGAGCTTCCTTTTCGTATGTTTGTTTATTTTTCGGAGTCTGGCATATGTTTTGAAATGCCAATGGTGATTTCTTCATGTTTCGTTTACTAATAACCCTAAACGCTTCAATTTGTTGCAGGTTTTCGAATTTCATAGCGTTTGATGTCTGGAATTGTTTGTGCTGGGGAAACGAGGGGGACGATGTTCTTCTAGTAATCATTCGTCAAAATAATACAAACATTACAAATTTTGGAATACTAATCCCAAGTGACTAACAAATGACGAAACTAGGCTTGCTCGTTAAAACTTGACGAATATAGTATGCAACTTATGAGACGACGCGTATCAGGAAGAGTAAGAAAGAGGGATACTGACGACGCCGTATTCAGGTCATTGTGACACATCAGCTCTGTGGATTCAGACCGACGTCGTATGCTAACTCATTCACCGGGTTGCTTCTCTTGGACTCCATAAAAATCACAGCTTTATCAAATTCGTTCTAGTCCAACCTTCAACTTCTTCTTCTTCTTCGCTTTTACAGGTAAATTTTTTATCATTTCATTCTGTTCATTTAAGTTTATGATACCTCTCAGGGGGCTTCTCTTGAACTAAATTGCTTTGTTTTCACTGTTGAAATTGCTTGTATAGTTGTATCTGCGTTTATTGGACTCACCCAACTTGTATTTTGCTAAACTCTTAGTTTATTAAGTTCTTTCACTGAATACATTGGCTTATCTTATACTTAGATTAGCTATTTCTGAAAGAAAATGAAATTAAGTGTTGAATTTATCATCAATGTTAATTTCTGAAATTATTGATGGTATTGACAGAGATGGTTTTCTTGTGCTGGGGTCGACCATCTCCTCAGGAACAGAAAGCTTGTATTGACAAGTAATTGGAATTGACTCAACTCAAACGTTGATTTGATTTAATTTAACTTAATTTGTTTCTTGTTCTTTCTCTTGTCTTGGAGTCGAAACTCGAAAAACATTGTGGTTTATTTATATCTATATGCTTATAATTGTTAATTATCACCAGGTCAGGCATCTTCAACTATGATAGTAAATACAAAGGAGCTACCGCTAAGCCTGTTTCTTGCCTGAAAGAAGACCAGGAGCTCTCAAAAGATGGTTTTTTACTCAATCATGCGCGTGTTTTGGTTGGTTCAGGTCTTGAGACTTACGAGAAGGGCAAAACAACTCTTCAGACATGGAGGTTTATAGATTTGTTTTTCCGTACTTATTAACCATTATTAAGGGGGAGATCTTAAGAGAATGACTTGGTTCAATTTGCAGGCATTTTGGGTCAAATTGGACATTTGTTGACCCCAAGACTCCGATACAAGATGGGGCGAAGTTTTGTGTTTGTGTCAAGGAGTTTCTACCATGGGTTATGATGCCACTTCAGGTGGTTTATGTTAATGAAAGCAGAAGAGGGAAAAAGACTGCGAATTCTTTTGGTTTTGGCAGCGGAACTCTTCAAGGTCATTTACTGGTGAGTATTATCTGCTTAATATAATTGTATGTTTGCTCTACAAATGAAATTGTATGGTTAACTTCCTATTTTCATAGTTGCAACACATGAGATTGTATGGTTACCTTCCAATGTAACTATCCATTTATTTGGTATTCTGGTATTTTGTTTCAAAAAGAAGCATAAAGAAGAACCTTATTAGTTCAGATATTTGTTTTCCATCCCCATTTCCTGTTGAGACTTCATGAATGCAAAATAGGTGCTTACAAGATTGCTCAGCTTGTCAAGGTTAAGCAATTACGAAGTTGCGACAATTTTTACACAACTTCAGAGCAATGTCTTAATGCAGTTATAATTTTAACAAAACAAGAGAAAACTCCAATTTTTCACTTATCTCTGCATTATCCTCAAATGTTAGCTGACAATACCTGCAGCAACTTATGTATGGTTATTTAAAAGGTTTGTCTCAGCTGTTGAATGTTGCCGATACATAAAGATTGTTTATATTGATTCTTATATGTTGAAATTTGAATATGTGTAGATAATGGTTTTTCCCTTGACTAAAAAGAAATAATATTTTCACTTTTAGCATTTGATATTCATCTTACTTCTTTGAAATCAATAATCTGTTGCCAATACTAACATGGCATGGAACTTGCTTGAAAGCAGGCTGGGGAAGAACGTTTTTCTATCGAGATGGATGAAAATAACCAAGTATGGTATGAAATACTTTCCTTCTCAAAGCCAGCCCACTTTCTTTCATTTATTGGATACCCTTATGTACGACTTCAGCAAAAATATTTTGCTCATCAGTCTGTCAATGCAGTTAAGAAACATTTGACTGCTTCATGACCTCATGAATATGTACTTTCAAATGTATACCCTCTTATCTGTCTTGCTATGAAAATCATCTGTCTTATTCTACTTTGGTATCAATAAATTATGTTATTCTTGTGTCTTTTGATTTATTCAGATGGGAGTTTCTCCTATAGTGCTTTATGCAAAGCAATTGTCCTCCAACAGAATGTATGCTCTTACCTGCCTAAATCTACCATGATCTTCACATGATGTTATTTTTGTGTTCTGTCATTGATTGATTTTGCAACCCCTTGTTTATGATCTGCGTATGAGTTTTTCCATCAGTGCTTTATGCAAAGTAATTATTCTCCATTGAGGTGTCAACAGTGTAGATGTTTCTATCTGTCAAATGCTACCATGAATATATCGTCGTCTTGTCTTTTATGCCGTAGTTGTGAATTTTAGCATATTCTTGGCACTGAGTATAGTTGATAAGGAATTCTGTGAACTGTCTCTCTTCCCACATGCTTCAAAAACTCCATGGTCTATGAACTAATTTAATTTAAATCATCAGTTAATGCATGATTAAATGCGTTTCTTCTATCCTTTGAGTGCAATCAAGGAATACTTCAGCTATACTTGTCTCTTGAAAAAGAATGCTGATGCGAAATAAAGAAAGATGGGAAGAATAGTACTGTGGAAGTGGTGCTAAAATGGATAACTTCATTGCTTTAACTTGTTTTTCTTCAAAACTTGGAAAAAAAAAAAAGGATTGAAGTCGTGCAAGAAGAAAAGCATTGCCAAATTTATTGTTTTAACTTGATTTTCCTTAATTCAGGATACAGTACATGATTTAGAGCTCATAAGTTTTGAACTTGATATGCTATTTTATGATAAACTTACTTAAGAGATTCTAAGACTTCGTTTGGTACTGTTGTGGCGTTTAAACTATAACTGTTGTGAAATAAAATTATTATTTATGAAAATGTGTGTGATAATATTTTATCACCCGCACTCTTGTACTAAATATCTTAGTTATGCTTTCAAAATATATCAGTACCAAACTATATTTCTTTGTTGTGCTAGAAAATCTTAATCCATGGTAAATTCATGAAGAAAGAATGACAATAGCACTGTTGATCCAGAAAAACTTCAGTTCCAATAGAGCTCATAGGTAGGTAGTTCTCTTCCCTAAACCTGCTTTTAGATATGGAATTGCATCCATGTCAGATAAAGTTTATAGGTAAGACAGACGTATATTAAACTCCTGTGTGCTCATGTATATTTGTTATAATATTGATCAAATGTTTGTAATAATAATTTATGATAATAAAAAGAATTTAAAACATAGGGCATGATTTTATTAGATGATAGAGATTATTTGCCCTTTTTAAATTACTAATTAGCTTGCTTTCCCGTTTAACAATGATCTGAAAAGAATTTTGAGTGATTCAAACATTGAGTAGCTCGGTAAGAATGGAGAATCAGATTAGTTTAACTATATGAGCAAAGACTAAATAACGAGTAAAATAAGAAGAGATCTGAATAATACAACACCATTAAGTTAACGGTATACTAAGAACGAGTGAAAAGTACAACATCAGTCAGCTGAGATTATAATTGAGAGAATTGAAAAGTAAAACACAATTAAGCTAACACAACCACACTAGCTAGAAGCCTGGAACTGTAGAACCCACAACCTAACATGCTTTGAAGCTAAAAAGACAAATAAAACAACAACAATATTTGTTAAAATCACAATCCTGTAAGTTCACAATACCATATCAAACTAGATGCCACCAAGTGAGGACCTTCATTCAGCCTGGGCTTGAGAAGTGGAGCTTTGATTCCGGTTTAGCCAAATTGGAGGAGGCCAGAAAAGCTTGGAATAACCTGGAAATTCAAATATGGGCTTGGCAAGAAGAAATGCCGTTCCCATCTTGTAAATTCCAACGTCCCTGCCAGGACCATAACCTCGTTTAGATAACTCCTCGTCATCGATGAAATATATACTATTCAGTTCGCAAGGAGTGCAACCATTTCCCCGAAAGGAAAACGAAAAATCGTCGCCAATAAACAACACCGCATCTTTTAATTCATCATCTCTTGCGTTAATCCATTGATTGTTTTTTTCATCGAGTTTGACAATCTCCACATGAGTCCGGTAGTCTTCGTTACTCTCGCCAGCATAAGTACCCCAAAGAAATGATACGTACGTACAAATCCAAAACAAATCTTTGCTTGACTTCACCAGGAAATTTTTTCCCTCACTATCAGTCTTATAACCGACAAATCGGTATTTCATTTCCGTCGCCGTCAGGGTTTTCGGGTCAACAGTTGCAACACGACGTGGGCCGAAAACAGCATAGAATTTGTTGTTGTAGTAAACAACATCTTCAAACCTAGGAGTTTCAGTAATTCCTTTGATGCTAATGCATTTCCAAAACTGATCTTCTTTCCTCCAGGCAAGGATCATGCCTTTCCCGCATAACGCCAGCAACGTAAACCCAGAATCAAACTCATCAGGATATGAAGAAAGGACAACTTTTTTGAAAATGATATGCTTTTTACCTTCCTCGGAACCAGCTGGTGCAAGTCCGAAAACTTTCGACAGTTCACGGACACGATAATCTAGCAAATTCAAAGACCTTGGTAACTGGTCGGAAACATCTCTTCCCCCAAACCTGTAGAGCGAATCTTTAACTCGTACGACACCGGAGCTTAACTCCTCCAGCCTGACGATCCATGTATTCGTTGGATCGCCGTTAGTTGTTTCAATGGGTTGGATCGCGTAAACAGTAGATATGGTAAGCGAAAGTTTGCAAGCTGGCAAGGAAGATTTTGGCTGAACACGGAAGGGAATCACGAGATCCGGGTGAGGAGAAATGGGTTTGGCAGGAAGAGGAAGTGCGTTTTGAAATGTTTTGCAAACGGCACGAAAATAAAGTATTTCAGTTCGTTTCAGGCGTTTTAAGACCTCCTGCCGTATGTCTTCAGGCAAACAGTGCATATAGAGTAAGATCGTTTGATTTGGTTCCATGGTTTGAAAATCAAGCACAAGAATAGGAGGAAGAAGAAGAGAGAAGATTTGGGTTGTGTGTCTACTGACAAAGTAAGATTTTATAACGAAGAAAAGATTGTACTTGCAAGAGTGAGTTCACAAATTGATGATATGTACGAGTTCTTCGGCATAAACTCTCAGCCATACTGTTTGTTCTACTGTATAAAGTGATTTGGATGCTCATCAATGGAGTGGAATATTGGAATTTAGATTAATATTAAGTATTAAAATAATAATAATAATCAAGTTCATAACCCCACTACTTTTCATTAATTTCAAAACCTAATGATATTATTGAAGACTAAAAGTTTGTACGCTTTTGTCCGAATATTAATATTTAGAAACTTTTTTAAGAAATCATTGTTTTGATTGGTCACATTTTGATCAATTGTTTTTAAAGAAATCTTTATCCATAATGACCAAGAGTCTGTCTGTGTCATTTGTGACGTTTCAACATCAATTTATAACATTACAATTATTTATTATTATTATTATTATTATTTTCATTATTATTTTAAGTTATCTCACACAAATACACAAATATAAATTATAAATTATACAATTTTATTAAATTATCACACTCCACTCTTCACACTCAAACAAAAACAAATAATATCTTTTTTTCTCTTAATTAAATTATCTCTAAATATTATGATTTTAATCAATAAATGCTACAAAATATATTTTTTAAAATTTTAAAAATTGATGAATAGTAAATCTCTAGTAAAAGTAGTTGATTATCTTAATCTCCAAGTTAAACAAAGCATAATAATTATAAATACAATATTGTAACTCTTGCATTCAATTCATCATATTTTTACCAAAGCAAAGTTAATAATGTAAATAGAGTTATATGATGCATAAAGTTGTATGATACAATTTTCTAAAATTTTCACTGTATTCATAGCATTTTTGTTACAATCCTTCAAAAAAAAAATTTTATATATATATAATTCTTAATTTTTCATTATATTTTTTAAGTTCTTAAACTGTAATAAGTAAAAAATTATAAGAAAAACTTGTTGATAATTAAAGCAGAAAGGTTAAATATATTGCAACATGCAGCATAAGCCTACCCAAAAGTTAAAGTCTAAAAGTTAGAAGTTAAAGAACTGTATATCTATCTATATGCAGCATAACCCTACCTAAGAATATTTAAAGACACTAGGAGAATTGTCTTAGCAGAAATTAATAAAAATGTTGCAGCTAGCCATTGAACAATGTGCATATTTCGTTCCAACCATGCTAGCGTTTAGATTGGATGAACGGACAATTAAACAAAAAGTACGCAGAGGCAAAGGTCCCAAAACAGGTGGAGCATTCTGCTTTGCTTTTGCGAGGTTTCGTGACGGGAGCAAAGTTTAATGGAGATCAGAATAGCCATGTGGTGGGGGCTGTGATTGTTACCACGTTTCGAATGTCTATTTAATATCTGGTACAATTCCTTTACCCAAAAGACGCAACGATGGGATTCCTTTCCTCTTTTCACACTAGTAGTTATACCATCAATTATGCTTTTGTCTTTTATGTCGGTTTTGTAAATGATTTATGCAGTGTTATCCGGGTAAAACTACAGTAGTGTGGGCAATGCCTTATCCAGTGTGTTATTAAGTCCAATTATTGGACGCTAAATATAACAGTGTTCCCATGGACCCATTCTTGAGTGCTTACTGCTTACTGTCATGTCTTTTCGCTTTTTAGGCTTTATCGGATTGCCCATATCTTTTTCAGGTTATTTCTGGTGCTTAATTATGTTTTCTTGGTTGTTTAGCTAATTACTTTTCAATACAAATATACTCTCACAACAAATAAAATCCTTGATATTTCATCAAGGCCCTTAATCTTACTTTGAAATTACAATATACTACAAGACAAACACAATAACTCAGTAATGGGTTCCGTAAAAATAATCTAATACAAAATTCTAAGACTGAAAATACTTGTAAATATCCCTTAAACTTCGTTAAAAAACTGTAAGTCGATGTCGTTCACAATGAAATTTATAAAACTATTTGTCATTATCATTTTGTTTTATAAGACATTTTCATATATTCAGCCAATGAATAACTTGGTACCGACAAGCAATTAAACCCTAACCATGGCAATGAGTAGATCAATTTTCTCCTGTGAGGCCGTCGTTCATATTTCTAAAATGGAGATTTTTACACAGTTGCTAGTAATTCAATGCTAAATTGCTAAAATTCAAAAGATGAAATATTTAGGAGATGTCCAAACTGAAGAATGACAGATTCACGAGTTACCCTAGAGTGCACGACTTAGTCATGTAAAAAGGAAATAAGTTTTACAAGAGTGAATTCTCGATTTTAGTGCATAAAGAAGAGCAAGCTTACTTTCATCGTAACAATGAATCAAAGATATTCAGCTCTTTAAGGCATTGTTGGCAGCAACTCATCAAGTCAACATGTATGCATAAGACTATGCAGCATATATAAACGTATATATATGTTTAGAAGTTTAAACCAACAGAAGTATCGTATTTGAAAACAGCAATCATAATGTCCGAGCTCCAATTACCATCTAAAGTGGTAAACACAAATTATGAGAATTATACTTTGTACAAAATGATTGCATCTGTGCGTTGAGTTTTGCAAAATTCTTTAATAAGACGTTGAACTTCAAGCATCCAACCTGAA
The DNA here is from genome assembly GCA_035584115.1 of Cedrela odorata. Taxonomy (NCBI): domain Eukaryota; kingdom Viridiplantae; phylum Streptophyta; class Magnoliopsida; order Sapindales; family Meliaceae; genus Cedrela; species Cedrela odorata. Next base: position 836,948 of record JAXCLQ010000012.1, on the reverse strand, counting down.
AATGATTATATTCAAAACAAAATCATTTCAAATTAGAGAAAAGGAGAAGTAAACACCATATGGCAAGAGAATGCAAAATTTTAAACCAAATCAAACAGTTTGATCGCATCCAACAGTGAGAATGACTCGTTATGAGATGAAACAATGCAAACTTGAAACTCACATTTTCACAGAGTCTTACATTAATCTTGGTGTCAATAATATCAACAGTTAAGTTTGCCCTTGGTTTGAGGGGCAATCCAATAAAAAAACAATGTTCCATGCTGCATTTTAGTAAGGATGGATATTTTGAACAATCCAAGAGAAAAACAAAATATGAATTGAAGTTTGATAAGGATATCACAATATCCAAACAGAGATTGCATTGCAACAGAAACAAAGTCAAAAGTTACATGAAGCTGCTGCAAACTTGAAAATCAACCACAAGAAAGAACCCTACACAACACATCAGCCAGGTTTAAAAAGATTCTGATGCAATCTAATATGAACATGCAACTAAATCAACAAATTATATCGAGCATGAAAGACATTCTGCTACAAACGCATAAAATAAAATAGAGAAACTAGACCAACAAGTTCCTCTAATTAACTGCTCATATTCAAAATTTCTGTAAAATAATCTGTGTTTACTTGTTTATTAACCAAAGACTGAAAACAATAAGTTATGGTTTCATGCTCACAATAAACAAAGCCTAGTTATAAAATCCTTAATTTATAAAACAAGGAAAAGAAAAAAAGAAATGAAAATGTAAATAAGAAAAAATCATCAAAAAGTGTTCACTTACAAGACAAAATGGAGAATAATTTTCAATGAGATACATCACAATCCACAAAAGGGCAGATACTATAACATAAGTTAGCAGGTGTCGATTCAATTTTAATAGCTATTAACAAACAGAAAATATGAAGGACAAAAAGAACAAACATAGTATAAACATTACAGATGTTGAATATTCAAGTCTGCAAACAATTTAACTACTGCCAATTTCCAAAAATATAAAATGTGGGACTCCATTTTAATAAGAAATAGCTACAAGGATTCTAACTAGTGTTTCCACCATAACCTGTAACAAGTCCTAGGACCCGAGGATACACCGTCGCGCACACATGTCCAAGGACTGAGAATACCGTCATCTGGTGCTTACAAGTCCAAGGACCCGAGAATGATTGACAATCTAAAAGCCACATCCTTCACATAACCAAAAGCCACGTCCTTCATATAACCACTCATTATTTTAGAGGACACGCAAGCTTATAACCGCTTAATCAGGGTCTATAAAAAGGAAAACCCATCCACATGAACGAGGGTACAAAAAAAGACAATACATACATTCTCTCAACTTATTCTCTAATTTTTCTTTTTAAATATTATTTTCATTTGTGGCCGTTGGTCTAACAAAACACTGCTGGCTTAAGCATTGCCGGCCATACACTGGCATCTTTGATGTTTGCTCTATTTTACAGGAGACGAGGTCCAAGAAGCCGATGACTAAGGTATTTTATAGGGAACAAGGTTCGAGAAGACGAGGACAAAGGTCTTTCTGCTCTCAGGCAACAAAGGTGACGACCCGAGAACATTAAGGAATAGTTGCACCTGCACCATCAGAGATGAGAATTTGAGAAACTGAGAAAGAGGATTTCATTCGTTGGCACATCTTGGAGCCAAAAAACCGGTGTCAACAACTAGTTATAATTTTTTAATCTCATACTCAAGGAACGATGTAATACAAAAACATGGGAAGATAAGAGTTAGTTCACCCTCGGTTAGAGGGCCAATGCAATGCAAAAGCGATGTTCCATGTTCATTTTAGTAAGGATGGATATCATGAATAATCCCATAAACACATCACAAGAAAAATAATTCATATGAATTGAAATATGAAAAAGAAATCACGATATCTAAACAGAGATTGCATTGCAATAGAAACAAAGTCAAGTATCAAGCTACTCAAAAATATGCCACAATAAAGAACCATACACAACATATCAGCCAGGTTTAAAAAGATTCTGATGAAATCTAAAATGCATCTTAATCCTAGCATGAAAGACGTATTCTGCTGCAAATGCATAAAACAAAAAACAGAAGCAAGACCGACAATAAGTAATAGAAATTAAAAAAAAAAAGTTATTCCAATAAACGCCCCATATTCAGAACAAACATCCAAATTTCTGTAGAATAATTGGTGTTATTTATTTATTTATTTATCACTAAACGTCTAAAAACAATAAGATATGGTTTCATGTTTCTATAACTGTATGCTCACAAAGCCCAGTCAATAAGATACATTACAATCCACAAAAGAGTAGATAAAAGGACACGTAAGTAAGCAGGTGTTTTCTCATTTTTCATAACTATCAACAAACAGAAAGTATTAAGGACAAAAACTACAAAAATAGTATGAACATTAAAGAGGTTGATAAGAATTACTCTATACTAGTAAAGTAGTGGCTCATACAAAGAGAGAGTATTAAGTTTGAAAACAATTTCCAAAAATATATAATATTGGACTCCATTTAATAAATAAATTGCTAAAAGGATTCTAACCAGTTATAATTTTTAGATCTCATACTAAAGGAACCTATCCTATCAAGATTATTTGAACTATACAGGCGAGCAAAATGAACCATTGCAATAAGATTCTTATGCAGAAATGGCAAAAACCAAAATAGTAGAACAACAAGCATTAAACAAACTGAAGAAATTAAAGACGAATATAGAAGATCCCTCTAAGCACTTGAAATAGAAAAGGAAATTCAAACAAAAATACAAGGAATCTCAATTCTCTTTTATTCCATGTTTCAAATTCACCACGCATACAAAACCAGGATCAAATAAGTATCTATAAATGGATAAATGAAGTGATAATATGGCATTGCTTTGACAACTTAAGGCACCAGTAATTTCAATTTTCCAGAGATAACAATACAGAAAACATTATGAATAAGGCAGAGCAACTTCTAATAGCAAATTCAGTTTGAAATTAACAACTAGAGAAAAGAGGAATGTTTACATTCAGCAAAGATTCAAGTTGGAATAAGCCTGTTTCATCCAATTTGGCGGTGGCCAAAAGATCATATAATAGTCTAGAAAATCCGCGAGCTTCCCAACAGTATCATCCTCAATGCCAAAGAGTCCAGAATCCCATCCAGGTTTATCACTAAGAAAATCGTCAAACGGATCACTACTGTAATAATCACAATTCCTTCTACATCCTAAGAACTTTTTAGTTCATGAGACAGAGTAATATCTATCTATCATAACTACTAAACAACACTAAATCCTCCAAATTATCCATAATCTCAATCCAATCATCATTGTCTGATTCATCAAGCTTAAAAACATTCAAAATGAACAGGATAATTATCTAGCATCAGTGTTCTTGTCAATCAAAATCAATTCATTAAGTGACTTTATCAGCTACTTACTATGACTTCAACTTCATTAACATTCAAAGATTTAGAATCAACAGATATATTATGAACTTGATTTTCTCAAAGCAAGAAATTTTCCATTATGATAATCAATATCTACAAAGGAAATACCATCAGAACCAAATATAATATCAATCCACTACTCGTCTACTTTTCACCACACACGCGGGACAGAATTGCAAACCCATCATCAATTTCATCAAGACACAAAGAAAAAATCACCGTGCTGAAGAAAAACCTTCTAACAGTACGTACCTTTACCAACATGAAGGGATTCAATTGCAGAAGCTTTAGCTTTTTCTTCCGCCAGCAAGTTCAAAGAATTTCGCAAATTCTCGAAACAACCTCTCTATCTATGACACCTCTGAAACGCATTCTCGACTTTCAGTTTGCTGAAACTTGACTCTTCAACTTCGAGTAACAATATCTTCGTCGTTTTTCGTGCGTCGGAGAATTTGTACAGGGGTTTCGACCGCGTAAACAGAATTGACTAACAGTCAACTCCCTGTTTAGAAATATGATGTTAAAAGTTACCTTGTCGGCCCAATAAAATTAATTACCCGGCCCCCGTCATAAATCATATCTGAAAAGAGTAAACTATTATGGAGTGAAACAATTACGTGACAGCATGGAAGAAAATATAAGGATTGTTCTTGCAATTCATATTGAAACCTTCATACTCACTTTACTACTACGGTGTTTTAATTATGTTAAAATGAGACAGAAGTTTCTAAAGGTATGTCCTAAAGTGTTGAAACATTGTTTAAAACTTGATTAACAGGCACACATTGTTGTATTCAAACTAATTAAGCAAAAGTTAAATTAAAATCACAACAACATTATATTTAGATTTTATATTTGTAGACCAAAATCAGTGTTAATTCAATATTAATTTATGTCCTATACACCAAGACCATAAAATCTCCCCCTACTTTCAATTAAATCGTACGCAAGAAACAAATTCATGTACATTACAGCATTAATAATACAAGCATAGGCATACGCAATTAACATATATATAAAAATTGTGTGGAGAATTAGAAAGAGTACAAGCATTAAACATTAAATTTAATTAAGAAAATCATCCATCATCCATACATAAGCTCGTTAGAAGTTAATTTAAACCACACATTACAAACCTGACTGATAAACACACCGTACTTTAATTTAATAGTACCACCAGAGAGAATTCATCCAAGAGTTGGCTTGATTTCTCTTCAATCTTGATTCAAATTATATGATCTTCAAGCAAGTAGCCTACTTGTAATCATGTAGAAGCCAAAATGATAAAATCAGAAAGCTTTCATAAATTGATAAACAAACATGCATGATATATATATCTCAATAATTTATCTGCACTACTAAATGAAAAAGAAAAGCATGATATATAATTTTCATTGTCTACAGTTGGGAAAAAGAAAAGGAAAAACATGAAATTAGTTGGAAATTCCCTTCTTACACCTTTAGAGAAAAGCCTATCTAGTTGGAATAGTTACACCTTTAGATAAGCCATGCCGGCGGTGGCCAGAAAACCTGGGAGTAGCCTGATGACAGCGGCCTTGTTTTGTCTTCAATAATGTTATAAACCATATAAACCCAACCAGGATGGCGAGGATCTTTCACATAACTAGTATCTGAATCGGAGATATAAACACAATTCCTTTTGATTCCAAGAAATTCATCAGCCGAAAGAGTAAATGAACTATAACCACCGATGAAGAAAACGGGGTCGTCAAATCCATCAAATAACGCAACCCACTCATTTCTCTTCTCATCAAGCTTAAAAACATCGAAATCAACAGGGAAATGGATCGGTTTCTCTTTATCAGGCAACTTACAACGCCAATACACAACAACCAAATACAAATTCTTATCTGATTTCATTAAGTACTTACACCCAGTATCCAGAACCAGCCTAGGAATTTCCATTTTCTTAACATTTAAACTCTTACAATCGACAGAAATTGTATAACCCTTGTCAACCGCATAAAAACTCTTATTATAACAGGTACTATTTCGAACAGAAAAATACCAAGATTTTCTAACTGGGTCCAACTGTTTTCTCCATTGCGCAAAACAGCCAGTTTCCCGTTATAACATGCCATAACATCAAGCTCATCAGAAAGTAAATAAATTACTATTTTTGTAAACTTTTGACCTCGATTGACTACGTATATAACATCTAATTCAAGTTCATAAGCTTTAGCTAATTCTTTTACCCGATAATCCAGCAAGTTGAAATTCTTGGGCAATTGCTCGCACTTTTTTTCAAACACAATTAAAGGATATGTAGAGTCCATGAATCGGAAAAGACAAGCCTTCTGATCTCCAGAATCTATCTCCTAAACCTTGACGATACAGGTTTTTGCCTGTCCATGAGGAATAGAAGCTTCATCCAGAGGTTTGATTTCGTAGACTGTAGACTCAGTGAGTGAACAATTTTGACAGTGGAATAGGAGCGGAATTTTGAGAACTGAGTGTGAGAACAAGCATTTTGGAGGAGGGACATATGGTCGAAAGTTGTTACAGACGGCTCGGGTACCAAGGTTGTCAACTCGTGTTTTGATTTTTTCTGCAATTCCTAAGAGTACGTCTTTTGGAAGTTCAGACCAGTTTTGGTTTGATTCCGTTGCTAGAAAATTATGGTTTAACTGTGACTCCTTGTAGAACAACAGAAGAAGAAGAAGAAGAAGGAAGAGAGTTTTCTTTATAGGATCATTGTTTTGCTTTCATGGAGGATGAATTGTTTTAGTCATGTGATGTTGACGGCTCACTCAACGAAAATAAAATAAAACGGAAAAACATCCTACAAGGGTAGTTTGCCGATCCACGTATTTTGAAAAAAGAATTTAATATATTATTTTCTTCCTTTATAGTTAATAAATTAACCATTTACAAGAAGTGTTTTTTTGTTTCTCTTGAAATAGAAAAACAGAAATCAATGCAGTCTTTCACTGATTAAGTAAATGAGTATTTGGATTTTCATCGATAAAGAAAGTAAAATTAACTACCACCAAACAACTTTCATTCTTTTTTCCATTGGATTTTCTCGATCACTTCCTTTCTAGATCAACACTAAACACACAATTCAATAGGAGAAAACCCTAGTGCCTACTGCCTATTTAAATTCCTGCAACACTGCCAAAACAAAAAAAAAAAAGGTTATTTCTTCCTCCAAATTAACCAGTAATCTGAGTCTGATCATCAATTTTCGAAGATGTCTCAGCTGTTCGATCAGCTTCCCACTTTGCCTTGTCAATAAATCCAGCGTGCCCAGGCACGTAATCCTCAAGTTTCTGAATAAGTTCTTTAGCACTTGAAGCAGTGACAATTATGCTTAGCTGAGAAGGATAAACATAGCCTTCTTCAACAGCTTTCTCGAAGAAGGTTAAAAGAGAATTGTAATATCCATCCACATTCAATAAACCCACAGGTTTGTCGTGAATTCCCAGCTGAGACCATGTTATCACTTCCATTAACATTTCGAGAGTTCCATACCCACCTGATTTGATTAAAAAAATAAAACAGAAAAATACCAAAAATGTTAAGAAATGTAATTCTTGTAATAACTAAGAAAAGTATTGAACGAAATAGACCAGGTAACGCAATAAAACAGTCAGCGTCTTGGGCCATTCCAGCTTTCCTTTCGTGCATGTGGTCTACTACCATGACTTCGCCGATTGTTTCTCCAATTATCTGATCAAGAAAATGTTACACAGCACATATATATTGAATTAAAGATTTTTTTAAAAAAGTAATACTAAAATCGTGAGATCATAATAAGTTAGCTAGTGAGATTAATGCATATATATTATATACCTCTTTGTTCATAAGAGGTTTGGGGATGATTCTGTGAACCCAAACAAGGAAAGAGAAACACAAATTTATTAATTATCAAAGGAGAAAATCAATCAACAAGAGGAAATAATTTCTGAAAGTGTTACCCTAAAACATGTTGTCCACCACGATGAACTTCTTGAGCAACTAAACCCATTAACCCAAAACTTCCTCCACAATAAGAAAGATCTAATTTTCTAGCGACAAGTTCTTGGCCAAGTTCAATGGCAACCCCACGATAACAATCTTTGTTTCCAACACTGTTTCCACCAAGAACACAAATCCTTTTGAATCTCGAATTGATCACTGTTGGCTTTTTCTCCTCCATTGATCTCTCTTTCTCACTCTGATCATTTTTTTTGTTCCACATGTTCTTGGGAGATTAAATAAATGAACAATGGAAGGAGAAGTGCAGTGTCTATGAGGAGAAAAAAAATAATATAAGATTGTTTCACGGGTTATTGACCAGTATAGTCCACAAATATCGCATTTACGTTAATGGCCCGCCTTTTAAATATGATATATTAGAGATTAATTATAAGAGTTTCGGACGAAAATATATTATTGTTTTTTTTACTCACTAAATTAATAAATAATGTTCAATATTTTGATTTTTAAAAGTAAAATCGAATGAAAGTATTGACACATATATAAATTTATCGATCCTTCTTTACCAAATTTTTAAATGTATCGATGATTTTATATTTTATTTTTATACATATTTTATGTTTATTAAATTTTTAAATGCGTTGATACTCTGTACTCTGCATATCGATATCTTGTAAATGTATCAATTCTCCAAACTCCATATATTTTTCGATGAATTTTATCTTCTGTCAACGAAATTCATCTTTCTTCAAAGAATTTCATCTCCTTTTAAAAAATCATCTTTCCTTAATAAAATTCATCTTCTTTTACGATGACTAATTTAATTTACTAATTCACTTGCTAAATTTTAAAAATTTAGACAAAAAATTATAATCAAAACAAATAAATTAATATTGAATCACTTCTAAACTAATTTTTAATCATTTTCTCAAAAATTTATTAATTATTTTTCAAAATTTACATAAAAATCACAATCAAATAAAAAAATTTCAAATTTTAAATTTTAAATTTAACAAATAAATAATAAATAAAGTTATTTTTTATTCTAAAAAATAGATAATTAATTTTAAATATAAAAAATTATTAAATTAAAAATATAATTTAGCTTAAAAATTACGGCCATTAAAAACCCACGTTTCTCTCCCTACTTCAAAGAGTGAGATCGATTATTTTATTATATTTTATCTTTGTATTTAATCATGTGCAATAAGCAACGATTAGTAGACGAGTCTTGCACACTGCCAAAGTTAAAAGTGAACTTAGACTTGGATCAGCAGCAAAGCCAAAGAAAATAAAAGTGCGTGGAAATATTGTATTTTTATTGTTTTATTCAAATTTTATAACAATATTATTTATATTAAAAAAATAAAAATTAGAAGTCATGTTATTGTTTTAAGAATATACCTTTTATAAAAACAATTAATTTTTATTCCTTCAAAATACCCACATAGCTTATTAATCATATCAAAATTTTAAAAAAATAATGAACATAACAATTTACAGATAATATTTAATTTTGCCAATACGTTAAACTTTAAGAAAAAAAAATATTTTTTTAATAAATAATAAAAATATTATTAAATAAAGTAATAGAAACAATAATTTAGAAAAAAAGAATTGAATAAAATAAAAAAAAACACCCTATTAAACAAATCGATATTTAGACAAACTCCACGTGTTCTTCTTCTTCTTCGAATCTTTCTTAAGATGACATGTTAGAATTATTGAATATATTTATATTTAATATACAAAATTAAAAGAAATTATGTTCTTGTAGCAAAATGATATTGATTAAAATAAATAAATTATTTATAATTTTATTGTATTACATCAATATAAGGGTAACACTCAATGACATGAAATATGAATACGGTCATCCACTTTTATATAATAAACTGATTACTAATCATAATTACTTGGACTTAAGTGGACAAATAAGATGGACGCAGTCGCAGGCGAGTGTCTAGTGATTAAGAGAGAATTCTCGAAGAAACTAATCAGATTGAGAAAGCAACCGATTGAAGGAAAGGAAACAATGATAGTACAAACTTTAATTAGTGTAGTGATTCCAATGGGTATAATTATAAAAATGGATGTGAGACAAATAGAATTCTCTAGTGTCAAGTCAATGATCCAATGGGTAAAAAGATGAAGCTGCCATGGAAGAGAATGGACAATTTTTGAGAGGCACTGAACTGAACAAATAGCAATGCAAGAGAATCGAATGCTGACACTTGCAGTTAACTCATAGATCAATGCATTGTCAGGATTGGCTGACGATGAAGAAAGTTCTGAGCCAGAGTTAATGACTTATGCCGCTTAGCTATTTCCAAACATGCTTTCATTTAGGGGTATGAAAATTTACAATCACAGAAGGTCTCGCAATTGAATTGATGGTGCGAGGGACGTAATTGAAATTTACTTTTTAATTAAAGTTAATTTTATTTTTTTAACAAATTTTGTTAATATAATTTTAATATTTCTTTTAATACAAAACAAAAAAAATTATTATTGTTATTACAAGAATATCTAATATTTTCATTAAAATTAATAATTGAACCATACATATTCCAACTCTTTCAGCACATTCTCAAATCTTCTATTATAATTCTTTTTATTTTTTGTTACAATTTCATATTTCTATTAGACATAATCTATGCATTATGAATTACAATAGAAATTTTTTTAAAAAAATTATATGGCATAACTTCATAGACTATGCCCCTACGGCAAAAAAAAATATTTTTTTAAATGTATAATTAAATAAATTTAAAAGAATAAACAACAAAAATAATTCTATCATACAAATAAAATGAAGTGATAATAAAAATAAATTTAAGAAATTAATTTTTGCGAAATACTCATCCTAAGTATGCTACATTCAATCCAAATTGTTATTTAAAAAATTAAATTTACTAATAATTATATATATAATTTGTATTTAATTTTAAGAATTTAATTTATAAAATTCAAAGTTTACAGAAATTGTGGAGTATGCAATCATCTGACATTGAGCCTTCCCCTTTTGCCAAAAACGACGAGACAGATGGGCCTCCCAATACCTGTTTAGTAGTCATAGTACGACTACAATATTTTGTCTTTTTGTTACGTGAATTGTGAGGGGAGATGGTGCTAATACTCATCTTCACCCAAAACCACTGTGTCTGTATCCCCATTTTCTTTTTCTCTACGTACAATGTATATTCAGTGTTCAGTTCGCTGTCTTCTCTCTTAATTTAAACGTGTTATCAATGAGCAAATTAATCAAACTCTTAAATTTTGCTTTATAACGAATAAAATCAAACTCTTAAACCATAAAGATATATATGGCTGTTATTCTGACTATAAAAACAGTTTACGTGAGACGAAAATTTATTCCTTGACTTGAAAGTAATTCAGGGATATTAAGACCTAAAAATAAAAGTTAGGGTTTTTTTTACAAGAGAAGAAATCTTGATGCTTCATTAAAACAGCTACTAGCTATTGAACTAGGTTTTGGGTGGAAATGGGGGAGGAGGAAGGGAACTCCACTGTTTTTAGGGCAAGAAAATCTTCAAACAAAATTTTCTGAAATGACATAGTAGTGGATTAGACTAAAGAAAGAGGAGAGTGACAGTCAGTAAATGGGCAGATACAGCTCAAGCAAACAGAAATTATTACACAATGTCAGCTACTCTGTGTTTTGTAAGAAGCTAGCTCGAGGTGTGAGAGAGGAAGGTCACAGGATTTAATTTAAAGGCAGAAATTTCTCTTCTTTTGAGTAAACTGAAGTAAAGAAAAGGGTAGCACTTTATTTATATTTTGCTTTAAAGCTATTCATTACATGCACCTTTTCCCAGTCTTTAGTTATAAACAGAAGGTTTCCCTGGCTGCGTTTGAAAGATTTGGAAGTGCTTTTCTCCTAAATAGTAGTATATTTGTTTCCAATCACTTTAATAAACTTAAATATATATGATATCAAGATAAAGTGATTTATAATATTTATTAATTGCTTCTGAGTATAGTTAGACGTTAAGTCAAACGTGTTAAATGCAATGCTGTAAACAGATTATATTATTGATCTACTACAGCATGTATAATTAATTACAACAATAATTGTAAGTGCAACAAACTGGTTAAGAAAGTGGGAAACTTCAAGATTAACACTTCTGGAATCAATGAACCTGCAAAACATATAACAATTCTATGCCATTAACAGTAATGAATGGGAATAAGAGATTATTTGCAAGTTTATGGCAAATTTCACGAAATCCCAAATTCATTCCTTTAAATGAAACATGATTTTGAGTTTTGCCAAGTTAAGAAATTAAGACATTTATCCAAACTTCATTGGTTAAAAATTTTATGGGTTAGATCAGTTCAACATCCTCCCAGTGCATTCACATAATTTATAGGACACAAATATTTCTAGCAATTGAATTTTGTCCTTTCATGTAGGAGGAAAATCAATACACTAAGCGGGAAGAGTTCAGTATATTTTCAGTTGACTTTACAATGTTCCAACCACTTTGTTGGCACTTTCTTGGGTTTGATCACCGCAAAATATTCTTACAATCCCAAAATCTGATATTTTAGGTTTCATCTCTCCATCAAGAAGAATGTTACTAACAATTTTTTTTTTATTTGTAAGTATTTTTTATTTGTAAGTAAAAAAAATGGTGCATATCTAAATTTATAATGATAATTAAGTTTATCTTAAGTTCAAGTGAGACGTGCTCTTCCTCGTAACATGATATCTAAGAAACTCATATGACAAACTAATTATAATTAACTTTGATACATCATTCTCTGAGGATTTTTAATTTTTTTTATGCCATTAGAAATATTTTACGATTATTAAATTTGTTAATCTATTATATTATTTTATAATTCTAAGTTTCTTCCATGCAGATTAACTTTTTATACTAGATTTAAATTATAATGTTAATTTACTTTATTTATGTTATGTTCAAATAATTTACCAAGAAACAATATTATTTACATAGAATTTGCATATAAAATATTATTTATATTGAATTTTTTTTTAAAAAAATTATTTTTAATATTCTATTTAATACATTTAAAAAATGTTACTAAAAATATCATGATAAATATAAAATATCACAAAAAATATATATATTATTGAGTATAGTCCAGTATGCAAAAG
>JAXCLQ010000012.1:803156-817627 GCA_035584115.1 Cedrela odorata | reverse complement strand
ACACACACACACACACATTAATTAAGTACTAGTTTTATCTAGCATACCCAAAACGAGAACAACTTATAGAATACCTAGTTAATCTTTAATACTACTTTTTTGTTTTGCATCCTTGAAAAAAAATTAATTTTCCCCACTTTAAACTAGAGTTTCAATTACTGTAATTTGATCTCTTTAAAGTATAAACATGATTTTAATCTAAATAAGAAAGCATACATTTTTCTGCCACATAAAAAGGGGACGTGGGGTGGGAGGCATACATTCGATATTCATGCATTAATCTTAGCAAACACAGATTACCATTGGCTTATGTATGTTTTCCTGAACAATTATCTCAAAGGAATTATGCACTTCAAACATGTGTATATCTCACTATCTCAGCTCCTTACTAGATGTGGGCAGATAGCAGGCATGCATAAAATAATACTGTAGGAAGTAGCACAAGGAGAATTAATTAAGACTACAAACGTCTATATATTATAACGACATCATCTGCAATCCTTACAGATGGTAGAAGTTCTGAACCATCGTCCTACTGGAAGTACACAAGTCATAACCCCTACATGTTCAAATTATTTCAAACCAAGCTCATAAACACAACCACATCATACTTAAATAGTATCCAAATTTGAGTTGGTTTGATCTCTTGATCATCTTCCTCCTTAACACATTGATCCAAAGTGAACCTTTTGAGTAAGTAGCTAACCTGTAAATCATGAGGATCAAAGAGAAAATCATTAACAAAAACAAGTAATTTGACAATGAGAAAAACAAACAAATGAAAACAACGGTACTCACGTTCTGAGACAAGCTTAACCACCAGCTGGAAAGTCTACCACAGCCAATTTGGCGGAGGCCAAAAAATTCCAGAATAGCATGGATAATCTGCAATCCGCCTGGAAGTATAATCACTGAGGTTAAAGATTCCGGCCTCACAACCAGGGTGATCACCGCCAACTTGACGAAACAACGGATCATTAAAATAAACACTGTTTCCTTTGGTTCCGGGAAACTCACTCGCAACAAATGAGTAGGCACCAGCATCACAAACACAAAAAACCCTATCCTGGAATCCGTCCATTTTCTCTGTCCACTTACCCTTTCGTTGATCCAGCTTATAAACAATAAATTGAACCGGGTACATATATTCATTCCTAAGACAAGCTCTATCACTCCAAGCAAACCGAAACTTAACAATCAAATGGAAACAATCGTCTACCCTGATTAAGTACTTAAAAAATCCAGAACTCAATCTTTTTAGCGGCGGGACGACTTGGGTAACTTTCAAATTCTTACAATCTATACTTACTGTACGACCACGGCAGTCAACAGCGTAGAACTTGTTGTTGTAATATATTGCATCTTGAAAATTAACCTCAGCATTAGTATTAATCACTAGTTCGGTCCAACAACTATCTCCTTTACGCCAAACAGCAAGTCTACCTCCAGAATGCATAACCATAACATCAAAGTCATCAGAAACAACGACTTTCTCAAGTATAAAAGGTAACGTTAATGTTATATCTTCCATGCAATCTAATTCATCGCTAAGAACTAACAGAAGTTCATAAACTTTAGATATTTCCGTTACCTTATAGTCCATCAAGTACAAAGGTCTGGGAAAGCTTTCGGCCATGTTTCCGAACACAGATCTCGACAGCGTATCTATGATTCTAGCTCGACCATTGCCTGATTCCTGGACCTTAATGATCCAACATAAGGGGTTAGAAATTTTGTCTAGAGATTCGATTGCGTAGATTTTGGACTCGAGGAGTGTATAGTGGGCAAGAGGGTCAGGAGTTGGGCCAATGGGGTAGGGAATTCTGATAGCTTCGCCAGGTAATGTCCCGCCCGGGGGATGAAGAGGAACCGAGGACAGAATTTTTTTGCACGCAGCTCTGAAACGAAGAGTGTCGTTTCGTGTTTCGGTTTTTGTGGAAATGAAATTGAGTATGCCTTCTGGCAGTTCAGACCAATCGGGGTTGGGGGAAGATGTTGACATGGCCGCAAACGATTTGTAATTACTCAAACCCTAGATAATCACCAAGAAAGAAGAAGAAGACGAAGATGATGAGGAGGAGGAAGAGGAAACGTTTTATCTTTCGGATCAATCAATGCACATGCTTTGCATGTAAGACGAATTGACGATTTTAGCCTTGTGACCTTGATGGATCATCTCCCATGGAAAAAAGATAAATATAATGGAGCTCAGCGGTAGCTACTGCTTTACACGTGAACATTATTTTGGGGTTTCTAACATTAAAGATTTAAGCTCTTCTGTATTCTCTTTATAGAATAAGATTGGGAATTTATTATTAAGGATTAACAATATTCTACACATTTTCAATTATATTTGTATATATAATATCTAAAAAATAAAAAATATATATATAAAAAGAGACACTGTCTGTGTGGTTCTTCGAGGAGCTTTTATTTGAGAAGTTTCAGTGACCTGGGTTTAAAACTTTCTTTGCTTCTTTCGTTTTTTCTGTAATTAGCAGGGATATATGATGGTTTTCTGGAATAAAGTTGATTCATGGATGATGGTGATTTTGATACAAATTTCAAAGAAATTCAATTGGCTTGCCATGAAATAAATAAAATAAATGATTATTTTGGTCTGTCATCTGATTGTGATTTACCAAATAAAAGGTAGATCAGACGGAGATTTTGTACCATAATTAGCTATTATCCATATTAATATAATAAACAAATGTGCAATTAAATATTGGGCCACGGATTGACTACAGAATAGTGGCGATCGAGCAATAAAAGCTTAACACTCTTGCAGATATGAACAATAAAAATTGCATGTAATACCCACAACTGTTGAAAACCTGAATAGCATTCCTTGTTCTGATAATGTATCAACTCTTCAAATTTCTTGTGTAATTTCTTTTGTCCATGCCACAACGAATTATATTGGCCAACCATGATTATCTCTTTGATCTGATATCGGCAACTTTAATTAATCGTCCTTTGGCTTTATATGAGAAATTTAAATGCCATTTTTTGTTTTGGGTGGTCATGAGCAATCAGGTGGTCACCTTCTTGCTCTAATTTTCGAAACTTTGTTACTTCTTGTCAACTTTTTGCAAGTGATCTCGTGGAATGGATTGGAGTTTACTTGGGCTAGAGGTGGTCCTAATGGTAATGGACATGTATGGGAAACAGAACAAGCTTGATAGAGTGATCTCGGTATTCTACGATGGATGGACTCTCGGAATAATAAATAAAGAAAGCATAGATTTTGGTAGTATTTCCTGAACAGTACTCACAATCCGATTCCATTGTAAAATATGTATAATATTGGTCGATAGGGATAGTTTCTATTCATGAAAGTCTATAATATCTCTGTACGATTCTTCTACAAAAAAGTATACTATATATATTTGTATCTGCACGTAAATAGATTGAGTAATTCCTTCTTTATGTATAATTAAACGCATTAATTGTTAGTACGAATCTACTAAACAATTTAACTTCTTACAAAATCTCCACATAGTTTTATTTAAATTTGAGATTTAACAAGAGCATACGTCATTTATTTTGTATAATAAACGCATCACTTATTTTTATTACCTGCACTTTAAGTCGACGCTCACAGTTGCAAGCCCTAGCAAATGTACGGGCCAAGAAAGAGAAAAATCAAAGAGACAAATGACAAGAACATCATATCTTAAAGTGTAGCATTTATATATTTAACTCATCATGTTCTTACAAGAGGGGACTCAACAATTAATGCATGGTTAATAATGCATTAAATTAGTGTACTGTTGTGCTTTTTAGAAGCAATTAATGAAGATGGAGAAACTTACAACCAAGAAGTACTAATTTTGTACTGTAGCGCGGGTGGGGGTCACCCCTCACTAGACAAGTTCTTTATAGTTTTGAAATATATTTGGTCAGAGATTTTATAAATTTCTTAAAAGACTGTACAGCTGTGTTCTGTATTGTGGGGTCATTCAAGTGGCAGACTTTTTGGAGGTATACGAGGGGAAGAAAAGTCGAGGGTTGATCAGAAGAGCCATGTGGGAGATTGCTACGTTTTGAATTCTCGTTGAAAAACAGGACAATTTTCGGACTTTGAATTCTCCTTTGGCAAGAAAAGACGATAACGATGGGATTGTTCGGCAATTAGCCAACAGTGGTTTTTGTACAATTATTTGTCTTTTACGCCAGCTTTGTTCACCAATTGAACTGTGATAATATTCCAACAAAAATGTCACTGTTTTCCTTCGGACCATCTCACACTGTGATCTTTGTCTTCTTTTCCACCCTCTCATTCCCATTTTACCCACGTTTTTCAGCCTCTCGGGTCTTTGTTTATTTATTTTTGGATAACAAGACATGTCCCCAAGTTCTCAAATTGATAACAAACAAAACATTAGGCAACCGGATGTTCTTATTCCTTTTTATTTATTTATTTGAAGATGCACTTAAAAGTAAGACGAAAGTTTGATGGATTGACAGCTTGTAGGCCATATGATAGTCACGTAGTCAATAGCTTCATTCAATGCATAGGAGACCGTTTTCTGAGATTTCATTTAATGGGGTGAAAGTGGAGGGCTCCATATCATTCACCGGACATTTATATCTTCAGTGAGAAATTTACAGAAGTGACATAAGATAAGAGGACACTGGTTAGAGAGAGAGAGAGAGAGAAAGAGAGAGAGAATGGTCAGATACACAGCTCAAGGCTCAACCTATTTTCTGAGTCTGGTGGTCAATTTTAAAGTTTGTTAGGCATTATTTAATAACACACAGCTACACCGTTAGCAAGTAGCTCAGCATTTAATGGGGTGAAAGTGGAGCTCCACTAGGGTCAGAAAGTAAAGTTCTTTTTGAATTGAAGGTAGCATTGGGAATCCCTGGATGTTGTCGTTCTGGAGGCGGGAACGGAGGATGAAATCGTCTTCGAATTTAAAAACAGGATGAGAATATGAATGAATTTTCATTTCCGGTTTTATACTAAAATATATTTAGAATTATTATTAATAAATAAAAACGGAATCCCTTCTTGAAAATAGGGTTGAAGATAGGAATATTACTTTGAAAATAGGGATGGAGATGGTTGCCGCAGGTGCTTTTCTTTTATGCAGTAATTCCCCGATGCGTCAGGACATTTTTTATCAACACTTATTTTTTTACACAAATTTTCTAAATAAGTCACACAAATTTTCTACATAACCCATAAAATGTAAGCACAAGTAAAATACAAAATAAGGTAACATCACTATAACACAAGGTAATATAATTACGAAGACCTCTTGTCTTTAATATTTTTATTAATCACTTTAAAAAAGAATATAAAACTACTTACAACACTCTTGTAAATGTCTTATCAAAATTTTATACTTTCTTTCTATAGAATTTTCTCTCTCTAGAATGAGTACAACACCATACTCTTTCTAGACTCACTTGAATGTTGACAACACACAGCCAAATACTCAATTTATAGTTTGAAGCCAATACCTTTAACTTTTTAGGGACATCAGATTTTGATGCCTATTTAAACTCTTATTTTGTGCATAATTAGGATACTTAGCCAACTCTAACTCATGCTAGCATTGCTTAGCTAAAACATTGAGTTCACACATGACTCAACTTGCTAGCAAAGTGGCACACCACAACTCTAAGTCTGTGATAGACCTCCCCCACTTGAAGAGTCCAATGTTCTCGTTGAACATTGAATTAGCGAGGTAGTTATTCACTTGTTTCTCAAATTGCCACAACATGATGTCTCTCTCCCAGCTTGCATCCGCTGCGCTTCTCCCTTTCCATTGAACCAAGTAGTCCGTTCTTCGGTTCTTATTACTTTGCCTTATAGTTCGATGATTAAGAATCTTCTCAACTTCCTTATCAAATTGTTTCCGAATCACTAGTGGAGTTCGTTTAGTTTGTCACCGCTCAGCATTAATTAAGTTTTGGTGAAATGGTTTCAAGTAACTTACATGCACCGTTGGATGAATTTTTAACCTTTCCGCCAACTTTAGTTTGTAAGCAACCTTTCCCACTCTTTTCACTACTTCGAAAGGTCTATCATACTTTGGCACCAATTCTCTATGAACGGTTTTGCTACTTATCTTCTTCTAAATCTGCGGAGTTAATTTCAGCAACATCATATCCCCCTCGCTAAACTCTGAGTCTCTTCTCTTCGTATTAGCTTACTTTTTCATTCGACGAGATACCTTGACTAGGTTTTAAGAGGCTAATTCAATTAACTCTTGTTTATTTCGTGCAAGCTTGTATGCTGTTGGACACTTCACCTCATTATTTTGTTTTGTTACCTCTTGTGGCATGCTAGGTTGTTGCTCTATCACCAATTCCTCTGGACTCATCTCGGTAAAAGATGGCTTATGTATGTTGTAGCAAAATTGGGCAGAATCAAGTAAATCAACCTAATTTTTCTGACTTATCGTTACATAATGCCGTAAGTATTCTTTAAGTAGTGCATTCACCCTCTCAGTTTGACCATCTGTTTAAGGATGATTTGCCGTAGAGAACTTAAATTCTGTGCTCAAAAGGTTAAAAAGCGAAATCCAGAATCTACCTGTGAACCTTGTATCTCTATCGCTCACAATGTCTTCTTGCACCCCAAAATACTTCACCACATACTTGAGGATTAACTCTGCTGACTTATCCGCCCAATATGCATGAGGTGCAAGTATAAAAATGGCGTACTTGGAAAAACGATTAACCACAACCAATATCGACTTGTACCCATCTGCTGACTTAGGCATTCCCAATATGAAATCCATTAAAATCGGCAATAGTTAAAGAAGTCCTGCTGTTCTT
The DNA here is from genome assembly GCA_035584115.1 of Cedrela odorata. Taxonomy (NCBI): domain Eukaryota; kingdom Viridiplantae; phylum Streptophyta; class Magnoliopsida; order Sapindales; family Meliaceae; genus Cedrela; species Cedrela odorata. The sequence goes on along the minus strand of JAXCLQ010000012.1, from coordinate 810,829 downwards.
CTTATCTCAGTCCTGTTTAGTTGACACAATAGACATGTCTTGACATATATGCTTATGTCTTCTTCCATCTTGGACTAGTAATATGACCTTTCTAGCAAGGCCATCATCTGCTCAACCCGCGGATGTCCTGCCCATTTTATATCGTGCATCTCTCGTAGCAATACTTTGCGTAAGTCCCTACCACTAGAAACATACACCATTCCTCCTCAAGCATAAATTAACTCATCTTCAAGCCAATATCGCCGCACACTACCTTTCTTGATTTCATCTCGTAACTGTTGGTATGCCTTTTCGTTTTTAGTATGCTGTCTCACATGGTTAATGAAATCTGATGTTGCGGTAGAAAATGCGGCCACATAACCTAACACTTCTTTTCAGCTTAGTGTGTCTACCACTGAGTTTTGTTTACCTGCCTTGTATACCTACACGAAATCAAACTCCACGATGAACTCTTGTCATCTTGTTAGTTTGGGCGACAACTTTTTCTGAGTTTTGAAGTAAGTGTTAGCTATACTATCTGTCATGACTGTGAAGTGCGTTCTCAACAAGTAAAGCCTTCACGTTGTCAAGTAATGTATCACTGACGTTATCTCTTTCTTGTGGGTTGAGTACTTTTGTTCCATATATTTTAACTTTCGACTTTTAAAAGTTATGAGATGCCCATCTTGAACTAACACGCAGTCAATGAATATGTCCGATGTATCCGCCCATAATTTAAATGACTTATGAAAGTCAAGAAGTTTGAGTATCAGTTCGAAAGCCACTGCCCCTTTGATCTCATCGAATGCTTGTTGGCATGTTTCCATCCATTCCCATTATTTCTCATTCTTTAGTAAGTCCGTAAGCGTGCCCACTCTTCTTGAGTAGCCCTCAATGAACTTTTTGTAGTAGTTTGCAAGTCCAAGGAATGATCTCAGTTCTGGAACTCTTGTTGGTGCAGGCTAATCGAGGATTGTCTCGATTTTTCTCTCATCCATGGGAATTTTTCCGTGGCTCACCTAATGCCCTAAGAATAACACTTTTTGCTGACAAAACTTGCACTTCTTCTTCTTTACGTAAAACTTGTGTTTCCTTATCTTGGCGAACACATACCTTAGATGTTCGAGATGTTTTTTTGAAGGTTTCACTATATATCACCACCATTCATTAGGTTGCAAAAGGTCACTGACGCGTTGGTCAATCTGAATGGCATCACAAAAATCTCGTATGATCTATACCAAGTTATGCACGCTGTCTTGGATTCATCTCTTTCCGCAATCCTAACTTGCCAATATCATGATCGCAAATCTGACTTCGTAAAATAAGACACCCTTCCCAACCTATCAAACAAATCTGCCACATTAGGAACGTGATATTTGTTCTCCACCGTCACTTTATTAAGTGTGTGATAGCCCACACACATTCGCATTGAGCAGTCTTTTTTTTTTTTTCTGAAATAGCACCGACGCCCCATAAGGTACTTTTAAAGATTGGATGTACTCCGCATCTAATAGCTCATTTAGTTGCCTCCGTAACTCCACTAACTCAATTGGTGTCATTCTATAAGAAGTTTGAGCGGGTGGTCTCGCCCCTGGTTCGAACTCGATATGATGTCCACCGCACGTCGTGAGGGTAACTCTTTGGGCAACTTTGGTGGCATCACATCAGCAAATTCGTCTAACATAGCCCCATACTCATCAGACACCTCCTCGGCCTGATCTGGCTTGATTTCGACAATTGCTGTTATGCAAAAAATCTCTCTTTGCTTCAATCCCTTGTTGAATTGTTTGACACTTTGGAGTGATGGTCTCATTTTGCCATTTTTCAAGAACTCGCACCGCACAAGTTTCAGCATTTTTCCAGTAATAAGAAGACTTCTCATGTGTGGCATCACATATGCCATTGCTCCCATAAAGAACTCTAAGTTAAAAATGAGTTCGAAGTCTTCAAGTGGAAAGACAAAATCTTACTTTCTCTTCCCATTTCCCAATCTTTAATGTGCTTATAGCTATGCCTCGCATTGCCATATTTAAAGAGTTCACGGCCCTCACCAGGCATTATGTGCCTTTAACTTTCAACCCCAACCACTCTACCACTCGGTTCGCGATGAAGTTGTTTGTGGCACCTGTGTCCAACATAGCCTGAACTTCCCTTCCATTGACATATGCCATTACGTACACGAGCCCTCTATAAAACTCATCAATCCGCAATTCATTGCATCTCTATTGTTACAACGGGTTTAACTTAGGCACACTTGCCTCGTCCTTATGTTGTACCTTTTGTTCGGTTGTTGCATTCAACTTGGCTTATTTTGAGCACTCTTTTGCCCTATGAGGTCCACCACAGATAAAACACCTCAGTTTCCATTGCCTTTGCGACTTGGCTTGGCTAGATTCCTCTTCCTCTTTTTGGGCAACACCTTTAGAGTTCTCAGCCTGTTTCTTTTTCTTGCCATCATTGGCTTTTTTTTGCTCGTTTTGAGACCTGAGCTTGTAGTCGATTAGCCCATCAGTCGTTACAAGTGTCGCAGACAAGTCTCTCACACCTTGTTTCTGCAGTTTAGTTTGCACCCAATTTTGCAAACCTGATATGAAATTGAAGAGCTTGTTGTCCTATAATATATTGCGAATATCTAGCATCAACAGGCTAAATTCCTTCACATAATCTCGTACTATTTCAGTGTGCTTCAATTTCTTCAATTTTTTCCTAGCAAACCACATAGCATTGCTTGGTAGGAATTGAGCATTTAATTCTCTCTTCAAAGCCTTCCAAGTCTAGATGGGTGGTCTTTGCGCCTCAGTATCCTCACTCAGTCTTGTACGTCACCATAACTTAGCATCACCCATGGGGTACATGCAAGTTATATCTACTTGTTCAGACTCCAGAATATGGGCTGCCCTGAAATATTGTTCCATGCCCTACAAGAAGTTTTTCAACTCCTTTGTGTTTTATACCCTAGTAAATCCTTTTGGCTCGGGTGCTTTCACTTTTGAGGGAACCGTTTCGGTATATTGAAGCATGTTGCCTAAAGCTCTCTTCATTACCACTACCTTGGCATCAAGATCTCTTACTTACTCCCTTAAAACATTATTCGTAGCAATCAAGTCTTCGCCCGTAGTGCCTATCCACTCTTGGCAATCTTTCTCAAGATTTTCATAAAAGCCCTTTAAATCCCTCATCTCGCCCCTCAATGCCACCATCTCTGAGGCTATAACTCACATCTCTAAGGTCATGGCTCCCATCTGATCGGCCAATGATGGTGTATCGGGTGTAAACACCCCGATAGCTCTCTTTACGCGATCTAACCGATTTTTGATGGTGTCTCCCATCCTTGTGTTGTTGTTTGTCACAAATAAGCGCGGCTTTCAGCCTAATACGACTCTTATACCAACTATTATAGGGCTCTTTTCTTTTATGCAACCAACCCCGCGTAACATCAAGACTCCCCTGATCAGCGCTCACTTTTCCGCACAAATTTGCTGCACAAGCCACACAATGCAAGCACAAGTAAAGCAACGCAACACAAAATAAGGCAACACAACTACAACACAAAGCAATATAATTACGAAAGCCTCTTGCCTTCAACATTTTTATTAATCACTTTAAAAAAAGAGTACAAGACTACTCACAACACTCTTGTGAATGCTTTCTCAAAATTCTAGACTTTCTCTCTCTAGAACCAGCACAACAACATACTCTTTCTGGACTCACTTAAATGTTGGCAATACACTTCAAGCACTCAATTTATAGTTTGAAGCCAACACCCTTAGCTTTCTAGGGATATCGAAGTTTGATGCCTACTCAAAAACTCTCATTTTGTATATTATTAAGATACTTAGCCGACTTTTAACTCATGCTAACATTGTTTGAGTAAAATATTGAGTCTACACATAACTCAACTTGCTAGTAAAATAATACACTACAACTCTAAATTTGTGACAATAGTTATTACTGGCCAGTTATCATTCCTATAATTAAGGTATAATTATGTGCACCTTTTTAAATAGTAATTGCTTTTGTGTTACAACAGCAGTTGAAGAGTTTTTTAACGGGGATCTTCTATAATCTCTTCCATAAGAATAATTAATTAGGATACAACTTAATTTTTGAATAGCAAGCAAGATGTAACAATAAAATGTGTCGTATTATAGAATGATGAATGTATACATATCATGGAGCTATTATAATTGTTTGCATGAGATGGCTTCTCATATACATGTAAATGTAAAGATATATGAAAGACAAATCATAAGTCAATAAAATAATTAAACCGCGATCAACCATCTTTATAAGTAATTAATTAATTGTTCACATTTAGCATTGCTAATCCTAAAAGACTTACCGTATTTGGTATTCATATAATAACATTTATATCACTTGGAAATATGTAAGCAAAAGTAAGAAGAAATTTCTTCCCATATTCTCTTTCCCTGTATCGAAAGTATTAGCATTATATTTGTCTTCTATTATGAAGTTATTGACTTAACCTTATTTTGATAACTGGCATCAAACAATAATGTCAATAATGAACAATTAAGACCGACAAATCATGACGTCATTCGACTTCTTTCTGAAGATTTTGCAATAAATTCCACAATTAGACAGACATTGGAACAACAGGCCAAATAGAAATTGTAATCAATGGCTTGCTTCAGTAAATATGCATTTTCAATGAAAATTGTTTTCCCTTATTTATATCATTATCTCTTATTATGCTACACTAATATAAATTGAAATAGCATCAACAATCACTAATCTAAATATCCAATTATGCTATACGAGTCTTTTGTTGACCAAGTAAATCAGCAGGAGGATTGTTCAATAGAATCTTAAAGGAAGTGGTATATATGTACGCAGATTCGCGTAGAATCTGTTGTGCAAGCAATGCAAATTCTCTGAATGTTCTCATGGGATTGTTTATATTAATGTAAAACGAAGAGGGCTGATTGATTTTTGTCTTGTTGATGAAATAGAACGTCGATCGAATACGTAAATTATTGAAAGAAGAAGCTATCTAAACTGCGTCGAAATCATTCGATGTATGCATAATAAAATAAAAAGTTAGAAACTAATAATTGTCTGTCCACAAGGCATAGTGTTGGGCTTGAAAGATAAACCAAAAACAAATCGTCCAATAACAATGTGAATGACTCATTTTATCTACCATATATATCTCGAAGGAATTAAGAACCTCAACCATGCATTCTCAGCAGATTAATAAGCATAGGCAAATAATGTGCATGCATAAAATTTATACGATGAGGCGAATCAAAAGTACAAACATCAAGTTATTAACAAAAGCATCCATAATCCATACACAAGGTAGAGGTTTTAAACCACACGTATTACAAACATTACAGTATTTTTTATTTATTTTATAACTAATAAATTCTTTTCATGCAACTGAGACTCTTCCCAAATATACATGCACACGCGCGCACACAACTTTTCCTTGCAATAAATATTACAACACGATTGTATTCAATCATTTTAGACCACAGAATCATCATTATCTCTACTTAAAAGCTTAGGCAAGAGAGAATGAATTACAAGATTTATGCATTCACCGCATATGCAGAATACTGTTGGTAAGTTCTAAACTTTCCTTTCTAACAAATTATCTCAAAGGAAAGGAATTAATTAAGCACCTCAAACATAAATTCTCAGTAGCTTAATAAGCATAGGTAAATAACATGCATGAATACATAAAATTTATGCAGGATTCAAAATAAAGGAGAGTTAAAGACAGACATTAAGCTAATTAACAAAAGCATCCATAATCCATAACCATGGTATAAGTCCTAAGACACGCGTATTACAAACCAAGCCAGACACACATGGCTTTTCAGATTCACACCATTGCTGAAAACACAAATCACAATCCCTACATGTTCAAATTACAAACCAACGAAACACACGTGGCCTTTCAGCTTCACACTATTGCTGAAAACAGTCGGGGTAGACATTCAAATTACCAACCAAACTAACACAAAGTCACAAACCACAATACACAGCATATATGCTTGATCTCCTCCAACTTCTTCAATAAAATATGAAATTCGTATATGTAACATATCCAGGAGTTGCATATTGCAAGGAACTGTATAATATATCTATGAATATTTTACCTGCATTTACGAATCAATGAAGATGTATATTTCCTTGCAAACATATTCACTAGGCAATTTCTACTAAGGATAATATATATAATAAATTCGGTTTAAGCATAGTACAACAAGTAAGAACGTGCATTTTGGAATGAAAATTTGAGCAATAAGGAAAACGAAAGAAACAAAAACAACAACATATACGTTACGAGACAAGCCTAGATAGCTGTGAGTGTACCTCAACCGAACTGGCGACGGGCAGAAGATCCCGGAATAGCCTGGCAAAGCCGAGAACGGGGTAGCCTTCCATTCTTCTAGGGTTTTTTAAGGTCGTGGCCTAATTATTGAGCCAAATTATATTTTTATCTCTATTAAAAAAATTATTATATTTAAGACTAATTATTTACTTTTCGAATAAAAATACTATTATTTATTATTTGTTTGTTAAATCTAAAATTTTAAATTTTTTTATTGTAATTTTTTTCACAATAAATATCTTATTTTTCGTTGATTAACTCTCCAAAATTCTAAAATTCAAACAAAAAATTATAATTACAGTAAATAAATTGGCACTGAATTACCTGTTAAACTGATTTTAATCATTTTGTCAAATTTCATTGAGGGAAAGATGAAATTTGTTAAGGGAAGATGTTTAACGTGAAAAAAGATGAATTTCATGGAAAAAATATAAAATTTGTTGAGGAAAGATAAAATTCATCTAGAAAAGATAAATTTCATTTAAAGAAGATGAAATTTCATCGAGAGAATTAGTTATAAAATTTAATTTAGAGTAAAATTGTTCAAATAATATATTTTTATTATTAGATATAATAAAATTTTTTATTGGGATTAAAAATATAATTAAATTTAAAAATTTAGGCACAACCATTAAGTCGAAGATTTTGCCTTGCCAATCAGGGTAAACATTTTATTGAAGAAATTCGTTGAAGGAAGATGATTATCGTAAAAAAATATGAATTTTATTGAAAGAAGATAAAATTTATTGAGAAAAGATGAATTTGATAAAATTTTATAAAAAAAATAATAAATTTTGTTTAGAGAAAATAAAATTTTATCAAGAAGAAAGATAAAATTTAATAAAAAAGATGAAATTCAATAAGAGAAAAGAAATTCACGAGAGAAGAAAAATTTTGTGGAAGAAAGATGAATTTTGCGGAGAGACGATCAATTTCATCTAAAGGGAAGATGAAATTTCATTTAAAAAAAAAAAAAAAAATTTCGTCGAGTCGAGTGAGGATGAAATTCGTGGGAGACGAGATAGTTATAAAATAGAGTTAAAAGGCATTAAAAACCCGTTCTTCTATGTTGACCAACCAGGGTAAACATTTCTATATTCATTAAACAACGCATCAGCTAAATAAATACCCATTACTCATCTGGGCTATCGATCCGCGACGACAAAAATAACGTTTAAAGTGTTACAATCAACAGTTATTGTAATACGATCGCCGTTAACAGCATAGCATTTCTGATAATAAAATATTATGTCTGCAAAACAAGAAACACCTAAATCATTCCATCTGTCATTCCTAGTAGCCAAATAGCAAGTTACCCCCCACACCAAAC
>JAXCLQ010000012.1:773007-796029 GCA_035584115.1 Cedrela odorata | reverse complement strand
TTTTCTTTTAAATATTAAAAGTAAGACTTTGACTTAAGTATTAAAGGATTTTTACCGGATCACCCACTTTTATTCCTTTAGATTCGTTATGATTTGAAGTTGAACAACATTCAAAGGAAGGAAGAAAATTAACGTTGGTGCATACAAATTCTAAAAAAAATTTTGCTGCACCAATAATTTATAAACTCATTCTAGTTGCATTTAGCTTTTTCTATCCATCAATAAGCTAGACAACACTAAATTTATTACATACGTTACCTTTATTACTTGCAAGCTGAAGATATCCTTCGTAATTACTAAACGTGCAAAAAAGCAAATAACTGATAATATCAAACTTGCAACCACAATTGCCGTCGCATTAAACGCGTTCAATAGAATATTAATGAAGTCTCCACACGCAGAGGCAAAAAGCTTGTTCCAAGTAGATGATCTTATATTGAGCACGTTGAAAAGCAAATATGTTGTAAGCTAATAGTTGTAAAAATAAACAAACAAATAAAATGTTCCGATCAAAAACAGAGGTAAATATTCGTACATAATTATTGTAATTTATTATGAATGCTTAGCTTATCAAACAAAATTAATAATATAAATTTGATAATCATATCAATAAGACAAACAAATATACTGTTTGTTAATGGTGCATAGATGTTAACAACCTATGAAAACTTCAATCTTGAATGTCAATTGAATCTCTCAACCAATCAATAACAAAAAACGAAAAAGAATTCAGTTTTACAGTAAAATCAGAAACAAAGTAAAGAAGATAAACACAAGAATCAATTTATGTGGTTCAGCCACTAAGAACCTATATCCATGACCTAAGAACAACTTTGAGAATTTATTCAGCTGTAACTCAAGAATATACAACAAAAAAAATGAAAGAATACTCAGTAAACCAGTATTTCGCACTGCTCTTTTTTTTTATCTCTCTACAAACTTCTGATTCTCACCGAGAAGTTCTTTATTTACAACATACGCTATCTCTTCATTTTATACTGAGATCACCTGTCTTATGTGTATTGAATAATATAATACCAGAATCAAGAATATCAACAACAGCTATAACCGAAATTAACTAACTGTTAACCACCTTTAACTGTAACATATTTATAACCAACTTCCATTCTCACATATACTTTACGTGCTATATATAATACAAATTCAATTCAAATTTTAAATTATTTACTCACCGGAAGCCATCAACCAAGTTGGTGGTGGCCAAAATATATTAGAGTCACTTGGTAAACTTCTTTCAAATCAAAAATCCCCGAATGCCATCCAGGGTCACAACCGGTGTGTCCAATAAATAGAGCATCAGCAAAATAAACAGAATTTCCACGGCATCCCGTTAACATTTTTGAAGAAAGAGCATACGAACAATCCTTGCCCACAAACAAAGATATATCTTCTAATTCGTCTTCTATCTCGACCCATGCACGGTGCTCTTCATCCAACTTATAAACGTAAAAGCCTAAAGAAGAAGGAGGAATTCCATTGTTGTGACGTTGGTTGGGATTGGGAAGATCTTCTAATCAGTACTTGGCGACCATAAAAATGTTATCAGATGATTTGACCAAAGACCTGAACCCATCTCTTGGTTTCGTTGTGGACCGGCTAGTTTTGTAATTTGCAACGACTTGCAGTCCAGAGTTATATCATCACCGAATATGCCTACAACATAAAATTTTCTATCACAATAAGCAAAATCATCTGGATAAAAAAATTCAGGATGATAAACAATTTCAATCCAGTTCTCCCCATTCATTCTTCTCCGTAATGCAAGTTTTTTCCTATCATTTATACCGTAAATGGCCATCACCGTAAACCTTTCATCTTCCTCATCAAAACAACCAGAAGCAACCACTTTATGAAAATAGAAACCTTCTATTGGATCAAACTCAATATCTTTTCTTCTTTCTTCAGTATATCTAGAGTTGGCAACAACTTCAAACCCTATGCTTTGGTTATTTCTTCAACTTGATAATCAAGCAAATTCAAAGTCTTCGAAAGCCTACTCGACATACCTAGGTAGGGAAATTGAGTGAGCATATTCCCGAGCTGGACTTCGCAAGATTCGGTCTTCTCAATTTTAACAACCCAAGTTTTTTCTGCATCTTCGTACGCAATATTGTATATTTAATTACTGGGTCGGATAGAGAAAGTAGTGGATTGTGAGCAAAAGGTGGCTGTTGGTTGAGCTTTCCGGGCAGGGAATTGTGAAGGATGAGTATTCAGGTGGGAGTTTAGGACGTGGCGGAGCTGAAGATTGAAATATTTTGCGAACGGCTTGGAGACGATCAATGTCGCTCCATATGTCGAGAAATTCAGGGATTGTTTCGAGTAGGTCTTTTGGCAGACTTGTCCAGTCGGGTTGGCTTCTTTTCCTGGTTGGCAACCGGGAAAAAAAATGATGTTTTCATGGCAGCCACTGGGAAAAATTGATCACCAGAAGAAGAGAGTTCGTATGGGTTCGTGAGGAATATGGGGTTACACTCAAACCGGTTTTATCCTTGTGTTACTATGGATTAAGAAATGCATTCTAAATAATAGGGGTAATTTTGGAATAAGAGATTTTTATGACTTGTCAGTTACTGTCTCTTGAAATTTAATTTGTAATAATAATAAAAACAAATTATAATTAAGAAATATATAACATATTTTTGTTTGTTCTTTTGTTGTCCCACCTCGATTGGCTTTAATTAGGTACTGTTCTCGTGTTAATTGGTAAATAAAATGGACTCATAATCTCATAGTACGTTGACAAAATACAATATTCAAATTAATAGGTTCGTCAATTCTCTTAATTATATATATTAATAAACATTAATATACTTGTAATATCTCAACCTCAAGGGCAATTTTGCTCTCAACAAAAAAAAAAAGTAAGTGGATTAAGATTATGCAAAGTGGGGTGTACGATCATTTTGTCAACTGGGTCAAGTGATTACCCTTTAGTCCAAAAATTGATTATGATAATTATATAGTCATACTAGGAAGTACAACGTGTTAATCATACAAGGAAGAGAAAAATTATAAGAGTAATGTATGTGAAAACGTGTCGAAATTCCATTGGGAATAATCTTTTCCCATCCATCGAATAAAGCTTAAAATTCAATGTGAAATTAGTAACACTTGATTTCAGAGAAGACTAAGTTCAATAATTGAAATGATGAACAAAGACATGAAAATTAACAGCCTTCATAAGTGTGTAGGGGCCTCTTTTTTCTTTTTTCTTTTTTTTTTTCTTGTCCATTTAGCAGTAGTGACTTTCGTTAAGAATGCGATGAATTAGAAGCTAGTGATGTTCAATCAAACTTGTTCAAACATCACAATCACATCTCCCCGTACTCAAACATCAAGATCGAACCCTTTTTCTTATATTGAGGAAGAGGAGATGTAGGTGCTTTTGGGTTAATTAAGTTATTGAGGAAGAGGAGATGTGGTTGTGTTTAGGTTAATTAAGTTATTGAGGAAGAGGAGATGTGGGTATGTTTGGGTTAATTAAGTTATAAACTAGCTCTTTCCAATACAAAAAATTGGTAAAGGAGGGAGGGAAATGGGCCAAATGAATCATCATCGTTGTTGAACTAAGCAAAACTAATGTATGGTAGCACAGCAAAATGCATATGGATTTTTTTTGCATGAGATGATTTATCATTTATATGTAAGAAATGAATGACAAATAGTTAGTAAATATAGTAAGCTAACGACATGTCAACTGTCATTGGTCACAGCTGAGAATTAATAAACAACTTACAGTTTACTTACTTCATATTAAAATTAGCTTGTCCCTAGTTGAATAATTGAATGCAAGAAAATATAACCATCGTTGTTACTTGATAATGGGTAGTTGTTCAAACTTCAAATATAGTATAAGCACTTCTAAGTAACTAAATTGTGCAAGAAAATACGACCATTCTATTCCTGAGAACAGAGTTCATTGCAAGTTCATGGCAAATTTCATGAAGTTTCAAAAATAACCATACAATTAAAGTGACATTATATATAGTAAAGGTATGGGAATTTTAATTCACAAATGTCATAAAGTAAAATTAGTAGGTCTTAAGTATAAATATGTCATAGTTCATAAATAACAATGGAAAGAAAAGAAAAGATAGCTAGAATTGGCAATCAAAATTATTCTTCCAAATACAAAATTGACAGGTCCATGTTCTTCTCTTCCTTTTAACCATCAATTTCCTACTAAATAAAGGAACCGATTTTCCCTTTATCCATCTTTTCTTTTCCATATTTTCAATGCCCTCGTCCTTTCCCTTTCCCCGAAAGTTATTTATACCAAAAAATATCAAAAGTGAACAGGCAAGAAATGTTAAAATTTGAACATGGAAAATTAAAGTATGCTCATAAAATTATGAAAAAGTACGACCAAGTTAGGCGGATTACACTATCACTAATGCAAAATTTCTGTCAATATATATACATGTCACATCATATATAGCTTCTAATTTGATCAGACACTATTGGTAAAAACACTTTAATACATAAAATTATGTTGCTTTCATTAAAGAGATTATACAAACTTCTGTTTAATGAACATACTATTCAATATATCAATAATTAGAATGAATTATAACCATAAAATGTTATGTATATTACATATCAATCTATGAATTACAACTTAGAGCACGTATTTAAAACATCTAATTAGTGATATGGTTATAAATCACACCTTTATTTTATATTTCAAGCCACGTTAATATCATAGCCAAACCCCTAGCTAATTAGATTTTTTAATAAAAAATTACATATACTTCTTGTTTCCACTGTTGCCAACTCCAGACGCAGCACCCCAGCAATTTCCGCAACGGTTTGAATTTGAGTCTGCTAGTCCAAAGCAAGAGTGAAGATTCTTCATATTATTAATTAATTAATTTCCAGTGCTATATATATTATTACAAGTACTCACCAAAGACATTCTTATGTTCCTGTGAGCATGTATCCGTTTTAATTCCATTTCCTATTTCCTAAGAATGAAAACGAAAACAAAAAACAAATTTCAAAATTCAAATTTCCAGAAGCATATATGAAGATATGGTATTAGCTAATACTTACATTCAACCAAGACGGAGGTGGCCAAAAAATCTTTGAATAGTTTGGAAAAGCTGCGAGCGGTCCAACTGTGCCATTGTTCATGTCATAGATTCCGGCATACCATCCGGGGAATTTTTGATAAGAATTAATGAACATGGTATCAGAGAAGTAAACACAATTTTCCTTGCACGCAGGAAATTCTTTGACAGAAATAGTGAACGAACAATCATTGTCCAAAAACAAAGCTGTATCCTTCAATCCATCAATGACACGCACCCACAGGTTTTTTTCTTCATCAAGCTTAAAAACATTCACACGTACTGGGTAAAAATATTCACCATTAGAAATTTCCTCCTCAAAATCTTCACAAAAAATTTGCTTAATAACTAGAAGCAAATCCTGATTTGTTTTGGTTAAATATTTAAACCCAGTACCATTAAACTTTGGTTCAGCGGCCACAACTTCTGTGGCATTCAAAGTCTTAGGGTCTACACTGACTGTAACTCCCGTCTTGTTCAAAGCATAAAATTTTCCATTGTAATAAGCAACATCTTCAAGATAAACCTCACCGTCACCAATGGTGATTTCGGTCCAAGTCGTGTCACCTTTTCTCCAAATGCCAAGTTTTTTCATTGAATATATAGCCATAATTGCAAACCTGTTATCTTTGTCATCAAAGCGGGGAGAAACAACAACTTTCTGAACAAAATAAGCTCTCCGTTCGCCGAACTCCACTTCAGGATCTTTTCGTTTGCGGTCACCAACCAACACCAGATCATAAGCTATAGCAATTTCCTTAACACGATGATCCAGCAAGTTCAGAGATTTCGGTAAGCTGTTCAAGCCTGGAAAACGACTTCCTGTGAGCGGATCCTTGATTCGAACGTGTCCGGATTTTGACTCTTCCACATTCACCAACCACATGTTTGTAGTTTTGGGTGTAACCGACATTTCGCTAAGTGGTTCAATGGCGTAAAAAGTGGACTGTTTCAGTGAAAGTTCGTCAAAATGGCAAATTTCGGAGCTTACAGGGGAAGGAATATTGAGAGTTATGTTTGGAGACAAGGATTTTTGGGGCGGTGGAATTGTGTATCGAAACTTGTTACAAACTGCTCGGAGAAGAAGAGTTTCGCTTTGTGTGAGGCGTTTTGTAATGGAGGAAAGCAAATCTTTTGGAAGATTTGTCCAATCAGGATTGGTTTTTTCCATGCTTGCAAAGAAAATTTCAACTCTAAGCTTAGAAGAAGAGTTTAAGAACAATTCAGACGAGGGTTTGTGGGAGATTTCCGGGATTGCTTGGCAGAGTTTTATAAAGCAATGGCTTAAGCTATAAGGACAATTTCGGTAAAAAAAATTGATGGATTGAGGATATGGAAAGTGGGTTTGGGGAATTAAGGCACTTTGGCAGGAGCAATGTGAATCTTAAAAGGTCTAAAGCTAATTATGATTACGTAATCATCCTAGGTTGTAGACTTTTATTGTGTATAATGAAGGGGTAGATTGTGTGTGTGTGTGTGTGTGTGTGTGTAATAAGGTGTTGAATTTTCATTGGAAATTTAGAATAATTTCACTGTAGTCCCTATCCTTTTGTGAGACTATACTTTAGTCGATACCTTTGAAATTGTATCACAAAAGTCCGTAATATTTCATCTCTATCCCACTTTAGTCCCTAAAATTAAATTATGTTAAATCCATCCAATGGGAGAAGAGTAGTCAAGTAATTTTATAAAACTCACCTAATCAACTTATTTTGTAAAGTGTGTATTGATTAAAACAACGTCATTTTCTCATGTTATGAGGCGAGATGTCTTATGTATGCTTCACATAATTGTTCTTTTCTTCCCATGTACGCTTCGTATAATCATCCTATATCCTTATGTTATAAGGCATTAGTACATTGAGAGTAAAAAAAAAATTCTATCTAATTTAGTAGATTTAATAAAAGGAGGTTATGAGATTTCTGTGAAAAAATTGGAAGTAGCTTATTTTATAGTTTTGAACAAAATTTGTGTTTTGTTAGAAAAAATTAAGTTGTTTATTTTATAATTTGGCGGCTTTTGACATCGAACTTTTAGAAGTAGGGAAGTATTGCATTTTAAAAAGAAACTTATAAAATAATTCATTGTCATATTTAATGTGGCTTTTAAAATTTCTCTAATAATCTCTTCATTTCAACAAAAAAATAATTTTATTATATATATTTTTTATAAACTTTAGTTAATTAATTATAACTCTATTTATCGATCCTCGTTATACTAAATTTTCACAAAATAATTTATTTTAATATTACACTTTTATCATACTAAATGATTGATTATTTGATCCTTAAATAAGTGATGTATTTTTTTTACTCGTTATAAAATCGAGTGCTAGAAAATAAAATGATGTATATAAGCAATTTAAGCATATATTTGTTATTGTCATTTTATATTGTCACAACAATTTAATATTAATATTTATCAAACGCATACACTTTATTTTTGAAACTCACAACACTCTCAATAGCATAGTTTATCAAATACTCAACTATATATATATATATATATTTATAATAGAATTGATTATTTTTTTTTAGTATAGTAGAAACAAATTATTTTATAAGTCATAACAATCGCAGGTCTTAGACTAAAGTGGCAGGGATTAAAAGTAAAATAAAATATAAAATATTAGAGATTTTTGTGATATAATTTAAATTATCAACTAAAGTGTAATTTCATAAAATACAAGGGACAAAAGAAATTCTCCCTTAAAAAAAATGATACCATTATTTGAGTGAAGTTCCAATTTCAATGGGAAAATTTACAAATACTTGATTCGAAAGAAGACTAAAGGCAATAAAATGGCGTAAACAAAAAGATGGGAAATTAGGGAATCTAATAGTGGGAATAGAAAATTGAGTTGTCTCATGTGGCAGCCTTACCTAGTGATCGAAATAATTTCATCTTTGTAGGGGCCTTCTTTCTCTTGTCTGCTTAATGTTTTTTCATGATTTATGCATCAAATGAGTTAAACCTAAGTGATGTTAAATCATGCATTCGCCACCCATTACGTCCTCTCATGCTTTACTTAATGCTCTCTCTTGTATCTATCTGAAATAAATTTTGGGTTGTTATTGTTTGTTTGTGATGCGGGATGGTATAGTGCATAATCATGAAATATTATGAAATCTTTTTACAAACTGCAAGAAAGTAGATTTGTAATTATTTGGCTTTCAACTAGAAATTGTATTGGACAAAATGCACTCAGATACGCACTATCATGATCCATGAATGTGCTTCCTATTTTTTGTATTAGTGTCTTGTATTGTTTTGTTACATGACACTTCATATTGATATTTTGAGAAGTTTTTCTGTCTTCATCCTTGTAGTGAAGGTTAAAGCTAGAAATTAATTTAGAGACCCACTTTCAATGGATCTGAAAAGAGATGAAATGGCATGTTTGCTAAAAGCACACAGGACAGAATTGACACTTGCAGAGGATAGATGAATCATAAAAGTGTCGTTTTAGAGCCATTCTTTTTCAAGATAATTGATAAAAAGTAAAAAGATATAGTATTCTTGCTTTTGATTTTTCCAAAACTACCTGTCCATGTAAATATTCGAGTAAAAAGGAAGATGGGTAAAGAGTAAATAGAGAAAAAGGGGAAAGCTCTTTCAAATTTATGGCCATAAATTGCATGAAATCATCTATAAAAATAAAAATGCGAAGCGTTTATCTATCATCATGCGAGAGAAAAACAAAGGAGTTTTGGCTTTTAGCTAGGCTGTTTAGCGGATAGCACAATTGACAACTCACATTCACATTCACTTTCAATTTCAATTATATGAAATCTTAATGATTCCACATTGTTATTATTGTTAACATTTTAGTAGGCAAGCTGTAATTAGGTTGCTGTTTTGCACCTTTTTTTTTCTTTTTTTTTAATGTCAAAGATGCTGCCGTCGAGACGCCACACTTTTAGCTCTTAATTATAAGTATATATGCTGCCGTTATATGAAGATTTTGCGAGAATTTAGTAAGTAAATGATGATAATTTTTATTTAATTAGTAACATCTTACAAAGGATCACC
This sequence comes from Cedrela odorata, assembly GCA_035584115.1. Taxonomy (NCBI): domain Eukaryota; kingdom Viridiplantae; phylum Streptophyta; class Magnoliopsida; order Sapindales; family Meliaceae; genus Cedrela; species Cedrela odorata. The sequence goes on along the minus strand of JAXCLQ010000012.1, from coordinate 786,904 downwards.
AACTACAAAGCTACAACTTTATGTGCAACAAGCTGGCACATATTATTATAATTACTACTAAGATATAGGTTTCCTTCTGTACTACCAAGACATACTTAATACATAGATATCAGAAATATAATCAATCTCTCATTGATCAATTAACCTCAGCTAGACGACAAAAATTTACGGGTTTGACGAATCTTTTAGATCCTCCAAAGAGAGTTAGTGCTGCCAATTCGGAAGCTCTCTGAGTTGGATGGAATCTGTCCCAGAATAAATACTCATCACGATTTTCACAAAGATTTGAAGCCGTTTGATTGCATGGATAAATTGCGTCCCCGCAGCAAGCACTTTTTGTTTCCTTGATGCCTGAGAAATTGTTCGGAAAATTAATCAGAATTATTATAGTTGCTTTCTTAACAGTAAACAATATGAAGATAATTAATTACCAAAGGCCAAAGGGTTTTGAATGAGAGTCATGGTCATTTCGTATGAATTTCCAAGAGAGTAGTTTATTCCTTTGAGCTCTGAGCTCAGTTGTTGTAAGAGATTATCAGTTGCATTGTGGAATTTTTGAGCAAAACCATTTGCGTCATTAAGACAGGCACCACCATTGTAATAACGTTCAGCTGGACAGCAACCGATTGGTGGAATGCTTATAATGCCAAATTTTCGAGCTCCCAGATCATATAGACTCTGCATAATACATATTAAAATTTGAACGGACAACTAATAATGTTAATAGTTTCTCAAAAAAAAAATAAAAAATAAATAATTACACAAAGATGGAGGAATTAACCTTTAAATGGCCGCGGTAGGTGGACTGGAGGGTGGTCAAGAACTCAGGAGATAAAATTCTACCGGCACGCTGCGTTTCAAAGACATCGTTGCTTCCAGTACTAATTATAAACAATGATTTGGAAAGCATAATACTAGTGGTTTCTGGACCCCTCATCTCTGTGATATTGGCATGGACAGTTGAAAATTGCTTGATCTGCTCTCCCAATGACATAGAATTGTTCTGTAATTAATTAAATCTTAAGTTAATTAGTTTTTCCTTTTCCTTTTGAACTGATTGCATTTATAATTTATATATTTGTGTGACAGGGAGGTGTTATTGTCAAAGCTTGTTGCTTTCAAGAACACTCATAATTAGCATCGTTCGCATTCAAAGAGTTATGTCTGCCACTTCTCTATCTTTTCATATTTAGTTTTTTAATTTATTTATTTTTTGTTTACAGATACAACTATCGAATAGTAGATAGCTTACAAATTGAAGTCCAGTAGTGCCGAGAATTCCAGACCCTCCAGAAGCAAAGTTAACACCTAGGAGTATTCTTTTCTTGAAACTTGATGTATTGTTCAGAAGAGCGAAAAATGGCGGCGGACTCCTCTTATAACCCAACAACCTCACTGTTTCAATCAAACATTAAAAAAAAAAAATCATTTGAATTCTTGATGATAAAGCAATAGTAGCGATTGAATTGTGCATACCAATTTCGTCGGCTGTGTTATAGCCATTGCTAAACCTTCCAGTTGGTATAGAGTAAGGATAATCAATTCCATTAGAAGGGAAATCTGCCTTGATTTCTTGGCTGGCAGACAAGAAATTGTTAGTACCAACATCCAAAATTGAGTCCCCAAATAAGAAAACTGCTGCTGGCACAGCTGCACTAGCAGAAAACTGCAATACAAGAATGAAAACACAAGGAAATAACCATGAATTTGTAAACTTATTTGCCATGAGAAAATAAATAGATCAAGACTTTACTTAATATCTTTGTGTTTCTCATTTACCTTTTAGGTAGCCTTAATTTATAACATAAATGTGAAGAATAAACAAAAGAGTAGGGATGATTCTGTCATTGTTGGTTCCAACCTGTAATTAATAAAACAAGGACTTTGGCGGATAGCCCTAGTTGTAATATTCAACATTATTATGTATGCATGCTTTGAAGCAGCATATAAAACCATAACAAGACCATTTAATTAGTTTGTTCCATGCTCCGACAAATACATGTGTTCATGCAAAAGCTATAATTAACTAATTAATTAAGCAACATTCCATTCTTATAATTCTATTGCAATATTAATACTATCGATGATAGAGATGTTTAAATTGAAGATTCTGTAAAGCATCGTCAACATGGCCATTTAGTTGTCTTCTCCTTTTCATTCTCCTTAATAATCTATTCACCTTAAATAGTCTTTAAACAAAGAAAGATTTTGAGTTGAGGCGATGCGTGAAACATTGCCAAAATCGTCTTTTGTCGAGATGTCATTCAATATTATTGAAGTTTTAGTTATAAACTATGCAATGCCGTTTGTTATCGGCCTACTGTTCTCCTGAAACTTGCCATTTATCCTAGAACAATGAATTGTTGATTGTTTGTTTTTGTTACAAGTTCGTCAACTCATCAAGTAATTTGTCATTCCTATATGTTTCACTTGACAACTTAGATTTCTCCTAGGCATACAACATACAACATTTTTTTAAATCTTGAGAAATTGGGTGTTTAAGCTTAAGCTACCCCTAATTACTTTTCTTATTATAAAAATTATAAAATAATTACGATTTTAGTATTTTTATTTAATTTTAAAATTATAATAATTAAAATATTCTTAAAAATATTTATTTTTATTTTATCGTTAATTATTTACATTCATTTGTATTTCTTATATTAATGAAAATAATTTATGATTCATCTTAATAATCGTGTTATATTAGTATTTTTATATTTTATATGACAAAAAATACCAAACAAATATAGACATTTCGACTAAACAATGCCAATTCTAATAAGCATGTATCACATCACCAATTCTAATAAGCATGAATGACTTATGAAATCTGGCCCATGCGAGCCTATGTTTGTACTAACTACGGACCTAAATGAGTTAGCTTAAAATTTAAAAAATAAAAGAATTAAAATTATTTATTATATAAATTAGTTAAACGAGACTAGACATAAATTATTTAGTATTTACATATAAATGATATGAGTCGGGCCGGTCTTTTTGTAACTTCTATAATTAGTTAAAACATTTGCCCAAAGGGCTGAAACAGAAGAGCCCAGAAGCCCAATAATTATTAGGAAAAAAAATGAAAAAGAATTTGGTGCAGCAAGATCTAGGATATTCTGATTGCGCTTCAGAGTGCCAATGCGCACGTGGTAATTTCACGGTAGTTTACCCATTGAGGAGAGTATACTCCTCGTATTGAATTCCGTCGGTGTTTCTGTCATCCCTCGACTGGTTTCATTGAGCTAAATCGGGTTATTATTATTATCTTTTTTTTTTTTCCGTCACTTTCTCGAGAAAACACAAAAAACAAAGTTTGAGCCAAACAAGCACAAAACACTTCGAGAAATTACTGCTTCTGTTAGTTCGTTAAATGATCTGATACTAATTCTTGAATTTGACGACGATGTTGTCGGCTGATTGTCGCCCCGTCCGCGACTCATGTGCTCGAGTTCTCGACCGATGCTACCGTTTATTTCCTTGCCTCTCGGATCCAGGTGCGTGTTTTTTTTTTTTTGTAAATTATTTTATTGTAATATTCTGTTTGGTTCCCTGTAGAAACTGCAGGAAAATAGAAATGGAAAAAATTATTCGTCTATTATGTTGTAAATCACTTGTTTGTTGTGTTTTGAGCTTACGAATGATAGAAATGTTGACTTTCTTAGGTGTAGTGTAATTCATTTCCATTTCGAATTTTGTTTTGATTTAAGTCTATATCAATGCACCTTTCTGTTCGGTTTCCGATAAACATTAAAAATGCATTTTTTTATATGTAGTTTATTTTACTTTAATGTGTTTTTTTTTGGTTGATTCTTGTAAATTAATCGTGGCTTTTGATTGTTGGTTATAGCTCGGAGATCTTCATTGGGTTTAAAAGCGGCATTGGTGACGCTGCATGTGGTATTTGTGGGTGTTCTGTTTCTTTTTGATACAGATTTGATAGAAAAAACAAAGCATGAACCATGGTATGCATAAGTTTCTGGCTTTGTCTATATATACTTGATATTGGGTTTCCTTGCATTGCTATAAAGTTAATGCTTGTGAATTGTTTTACTTTAATGAACTTTAGTTCAAAATTTTGTTGTAATATGGAGTGAAATTTGAGCTAGTGCAACTCAGTTAAGGAAGTGGGGATTATAAGAGGATAGTTTAGGGGAGTGAGATTAGGAGATTTATAAATTTTTTTTGGAAGTTTGAAAACCAACAATAAAGTCAGTGCAACTGTACATTGTGTTTCACCAACAAACTGATTAAGATGGTATAGTATGTTAACTACTAATAAGTTGGAGATGGATTAGACATGGGAAAGTGCCACATTGAGCTAACTATAAAGCTTAAAATATATTGAACTTTCTAACAAGTAGTCCCTCTAATCTTGCAATCTAAGAGATGTAGACACATAAAAGAAAAAAAACCTAAAGAGGCTACAGGCAGTATATTCATTTAAGGTCAAAGATCTATGTACCAGAAAATAATCTCCGCTGACATTAAGCATGTCACTGATCCAGATGCACTAAGTTAATGTTGTTTGGTCATCTTTTTTCATGCGTATTGCATGTCATCTTCTTGTGTCACTGATGTTTGAACTTTATTTAAAACTTTCAATATATTAGTATAGAAAGGATGACTAAGATAGTGAAACTTATGCATGATTCATTGAACATATTTTTGAAGAGGAATAGCCTAGCATCTCTTATTAGTAATTGAAATTTTTTTTACTGGTTGTTTTTGAAGGTATTAAGATACCTTCTCAAAGCTATTGAAATCCATTGGTATTACTGTTAATTTTTTTTCTGTAATATTTAAAATTTTAGCATATAATTTAATGATAATTTTGTTAGCATTGTACCTAACATTTCCACCTCCATTTTACAGGTCTACTGCATTGTACTTGTTTTTGCTTCTTGCAACATTGGTGCAATACTTTATAACCGCCGGTTCTTCTCCTGGGTACATGCCAATGCAATGCTATTCACCTCAAAATTGAATATTGATGTTTTTCTTAGAAATTTGACATCTATTATTTGATTCATTTTCTGCCTAACTTGGTCGCTTGCTTCTTGTTTTGTCTGGTTTTAGCTACGTCATAGATGCGATGAGATACGTAAATGAGACAAATGCTCTTTTTAAAAAGACACCAGCATCCTCAAAGTAAGCTCGATTTTCATTTTTCTTTGAAAGAGAAAAACATTGCCTAGAATTACTTGGGGGATTTGACGAAGACAAAATTTATGATTCTTTTGATCTTATTGTCACTTTTATCATTTTAATGTTTAAGCAAAGACAACCAGCTTCAAGCAAAAGTGGAAATTTGGTCAAAAGTGTGGAGGGAAGTCAGCCGGGAAGAAGTCTTTCAGGAAGTCATGCAACATCTTGGACAAAGCTAGTCCTGGACATGTATCCCCCTGGAACGTCTGTTAGGTATGCACATACTCAATCTATTATTCCAAAAGTTCTGCATGGTTTATGCACATTCATACATGTATATGGTCAGAAGCAGTGAATTATTAAGTGACTGATGGTTATACTAAATATTATACTTAGTAAGTCTGCTAGTCTTCTACAGGTTAATTTCGATTGGAAGGAGTCATATGTGATCATCATTTGCTTTATGGTAGAATTGTCAAGTTACCCTAAACTGCCAAATTAATGTGGCAACTACCTAGAGTAGAATTCATCATGGCAGCAGGGATGCAAGTAGAGAGTTATTGAGACAAGAAGATTTAGAGCAAGTGGGTAGTTGACCACACATTCTTCATTTGGCATACCATAGAGATTTTTGTTTTGGTTATCTTCGATATTTTATTCATTGCTCTAATTCCATAATCAATGCCTGGGATAATTATATTTATTTTGAGCTGTATTCACTCCTTTAAGTGTGGTTCACAACTATGGATCTTCATAACCAACATAATGTTTGCTTCAACTTTTGTAATTCTTCAGCTTGCAACTTACAGTCTTTGTTCAACCATCATTATGTCGAACAAAACCATATGAATGATGTACCATTTTCTAAAAATGGGGAAAAAGAAGAAAAAATGGCAGTTCCGTACTAACTGTTTCTTTTTTTGATTTTGCAGAAGTTTGACTTGCTCATATTGTAATGTTGAACAGGTATAAAATCTTATGTTTATATGTCCTTATGCTCATTTTTACATTCTTTTGCTATAGAGGAAAAGTAGTAGGATAGTAATACTTTATAAGGAGCATTTGAACACTCAAATTGCTTATAAGCTGCTCAGTGGTTAAGGGCTGTTAGAAAATTTAGCATTTTGACTAGGTACTACTACAAGAGTTCTCAGAGTATAAACATAGGCTACTGAGAAGGTAGCAGCAGCTTTGAATTGCACTTTCAGACATTCGGCTTATCTGATTAGACATTATCACTAAAAGGCACTAGTCATTTTGTGGTTGATTACATGACATTCTTTGTGGTGCTACTTCGATGACCTCTGAATTAGAAGCCATGTATCTTTTGATTATTATTAATTTTTCTTCTGGCTAATTGCAGCCTCCACGTGCAAAGCATTGTCATGATTGTGATAGATGCGTTCTTCAGTTTGATCATCATTGTGTTTGGCTTGGAACATGTGTCGGCCAGGGTAATCATTGTCGATTTTGGTGAGTTTACATTATCATGAATGTCATACACCTAAACGTTACAGTCCTTAATTTGTTCCTGTTGTAGATGTAATATGTTTAACAGTTTTGGGATTGGAGAAAGAGTTGTCGTTGAGTTATTCAGTAATTTATGTGTTAGCAAGTGTATTTTCTTCAGTTGTGGATTGGAATATATCAAGGGAGAATTGGATTTGGTTAGACAATGTGTGGTTGCTTGCCGAGTTAAAAAATGGAATGGCCACTGTGAACTAAGATTACAATATGTTGACTATAGTTTTGAACTAAGATTATAGTATGTAATTCAGTGGCCAATGTTAATCAAAGGCTAGTTGTATTCCATGTTCATACTGATGGTGAGAATTGAGATGGATGATTATATGGCTTGAAATTACACATTTATAGATGTTATAATTTACTGCAGATTTTAGTATTCTAGTTCGTTGTGTATTGTTATTTTCATTCTATAATCACATAGAATATCAACAGAAAGAATATGGTACTATCTATTTGATTGAATTCACCTTGTTATATCAATAATGTCCTGTATAGATCAGGCAACTATACTTTCCGTAGTCATGTTTGTTGTACATTCATGAGTGAATACATCTGGTCATTATTGAAATTGTTGTTTGTTGTCCCCTGAGGACTATAATTCAACCGATTAATGTAGTATATACGTTATTTATATGCACTTTTCTGTTTCTTTTTTTTCCCTAATCAATCTTTCTAACCAGGATTTTTTTTTGGGTCCTGTTTTCTGGTTATATTTATTATAACCTTAGGTGGTATATTTGTGAAGAGACAGCATTGAGCCTTTGGACTGGCATCTTGTATATTACATTCTTGAAGACTAATATAGCAAGGGATTGGTATGAATTATTATGTCTTTACAAACGAAGTTTCAGTATTTTTATTTTGTGACTGAAATTTTCCCTTGCCATGATGGAATAAATCTGAGTGATAATAATAGTTCTTCAGCTGAAATTAGGGCAATGCAAGTGCTTTCTGTTGTGAAACTTTACTTAGCTATCTACTAGGTAACTTTTAAACTCTTGTGCTGTTTATATCTTCTTAAATCTGAAATTATTGCTGGAATGATATTGTTGCCAGGTGGAAGGATGTTATCATGATCATGTTGCTGGTTATTTTGGCAATTTCCTTGATATTTTTGCTACTTCTACTTCTTTTTCATAGGTAACTTTTATTCATAATTTATTGTCATTGTTGTATTCTTATTTTCACTCTTAGCAGCATCCTTTTTGTTATTTGACATTAACCCCTTAAGTCAGAATTAGTAATTACAACACTCTTGTTAGCTGTCATTGAATGCCTTTTGTGCCCTTCCTCTGTGGTCATAACCTATTGGTTGAATGATTTAATATGTACTACAGTAAATTCTGGTTCTCATTTATAGTGACAATTACATGTCTTGTGATCAAGGATATTTGCGATTTTTTGCTTATATGAGTTTTTTCTATACTTCAATGTTGGGATTAGTTACAAGTTCTAATTTCATACAAATTTATATGTTCTTAACTGTTAGTAGGATTTTGGTTCATAACACATATTGCGGCGAGCACTTGTCAAAAAGCATTTGTAACTAATTGTGTTGGGGATTTTAGATTATTGTTAGGAATCTTAGATCTTTGTTGGATAACATACTTATTTAAAAAATTATTTCAGAAGTTGCTTGGTGTTATAAGATATTGTTTTTAATATTCGACTTGCAGGATGATCCTCTGCTATTGTGTATCACAAAGTTTAAGGGGATTCTTGTTTCATTTAATGTCTATGAAGTTTCATTTGCTATTTGCTCAGTGATGTCTGCTCCTAGAAGTGCATCTTAATCTTATCGTGTCATGGATTTGGGGCGCAATGGTACTTTGTTACAAACATTTGACTAGAAGATTGCATTTCTCTCTCCTCCTTCTGCCCCCTACCAATATGTAAATACAATGAGAAGCATGGCCATCTGTATTCTCATAAATTGGTTGTAAGTAAAATGTATCTTTAAAAGGATCATTGCCTTAGTTCTGACTTCATTTTTATTGCAGCTATCTTATCCTTACAAATCAGACTACCTATGAACTTGTAAGACGTAGACGCATCCCATATTTAAGGTCTGTTTATTTTCTTATGCATTCTGCATTTTTATATTATGTTTCATGCTATCAAGTGGCTGTTAGTGGAAATATGTTCAGCAGAGGTCATAATTAGATTGATTTTGCAAGCAATGAAATGCCAAAATTGAGCAATATAATTATGCATTATCAATTTCTTAGCTAGTTCGCTTTTTCTTTACCTGCAGGGGGATTCCTGAACGAGTGTATCCCTTCAGTAATGGAGTTTGCCGAAATCTGTACAACTTTTGTTTTGTTAGAACTAGCATATTTAATTTGGAAAGTTTACCCACATCCCAGGAACTTGAAGAGAAATCGAGACCCTACACATGCTTAGATTTTTTAACTTGTCGTTGCTGCTAACATGTGGGGGCATTGCATCATTGACATCACTATTTTCTCCTGAAACTTTCCTGTGAGTTCCATTGAAAAGCGTGGTTGTGCATACATTTGATTTCGCTACAACCGAAAAGGAATTTGTGGTTTGGTTTTGTAGCTTAGATGTTTTGTGATTCTGACGCTTTTCTTACTGAAATATTATGATTCTGTTGCTTTACTGAGAAAGTATTATTCCATCGCCGGGAAGATGAAAATGAAGCATTGGCTTCAATTACAATATTTACTTCTTTATCTGATTAGGCTCGGCTTATTACTTGGGCTTAAAGAAGCCGCCGTGAATGCCGGTGGTGATTATAAAGTAAACCCCAGCGGCAATCAACAAGCTGCTTAGCCCCATGCCCAATATCCCAAGTCCCCAGTTGAGCCACCACATGCAGCTATGCATCTTTGGTTTCTTAATCCTGAGCCACATGAAGCAAGGACACGCCATTGTCACCGGCAGAGTTATCCCTCCGAGCAAACAGACTAGCCCTTCAATAACTGGCAATGCCACTGCCCCAAAGAAGTTGAAGCATCCGAACACTACTCGGATTAACGTTCGGAGCCACAACGGGCAGGGCTTCTTGTTCTTACTGGTATACTTGGATTCCACATCATCGAATGTTGGCATGGCGTAGATTTGGAACGAGGTTAATGCATTCACCACTACGAACAAGCTTATTAGACCTAAAACAAATCGTGATACATCATGCGAATGGAAATGGTTTAAAGCAGCAATCATTCCGCCGTTTGGAATCTGCCAAAGAACATAATCCAATTTCAGTGAGTTTTTTCGATGGGTAATTTTTTTTTAATCAAATAAACTCAAGGGAATTTAGTATTTTACTTTATGGCCATAAGTCCAATATCCACCAATTGCAAGGGGAAATAAGCACATAGCGACGAGAGTATATGCAACTTTCACTCCTTTCCACATTGGCAGGTGCGATGGATACTTCTCAGTTAAAGGCATGGTGGACTGCAATGTTTGATATATTTATTTCTTTTGCAAACCATAGGAAGGTGTTTGATAATTTCCCATAACTAAAACTTGAGAATCAACGAGTCTTTAGCAAAGGAAAGTGAAGTGTACCTGAATCTCGAGAGTAAGATTGTGGCCTCTAAAAGCAAAAGCAATAATCCCAAGAGCATTAAGCACTTTAAAAATCTCTCCAACATCAGTTTCTGCCCTTACCGGATCATACGACACATTTGGGAGCCTACCTTTAGACACAGACACAACCCAAATCAACGTACAATATCCAACGGCAGTGATTGCTCCTATCAACGAAACAACTGATATAGAATTCAAGTTGGGCAGCTGTGATAATATCACAGCCATACACGTAAACACCAAGTACCATTCAACGGCTGTTAATATTTTCACGTTGCATGTAACGTGAAAGAAATATTTCAGGGTTGATCCGCCGATGATGATAAGCGCGACGCAGGTGCCGGTGGAAAGATAAATGATTGATGACCATGCAAAGTGCCTTCCTACCTTGTTGTCTGAAATCAAGTCAACGCACCAAGAACAGTCAGATTCTCTCTACTAAGCACGTAAATTCTCATGCAAGAACGTTTGCATTTAATATATATATATATATATATATATAACAAATTCGAAGCTACACAAAGTTGTTCTACTAAAAAAATAATGTTGACTTCAAATTTGAGTTTTAAAAGTGCGGATGACCGCAGAAGAGAGCATCCTTTTCTCTTTGGCAGATGTTCGTATTTTCTAAGAACAAATTAGTGCAAAGCAACGCTAATTTGAACCAAATTTACTTTGTTTTAGTGTAATACAACGTTGTTTTAATGCAATACAATGTTGTTTAGCTTCAAATATATATGTTAAAAGTACGAATGTTTGCAGGAGAGAATAACTAAATATAAAAAGATTCTGGATACCAATGGCAGCACTGAAGAGTTGAAGGTATCTGTTGTAGCGCATTCCAGTTTCAGTTGATTCATGGAGTTGGACGAGTAGCCATAAGGTATAAAGGTGCCAGATGAATGCTAAACTCAGGCTGATTATTCCCCAAGTCCTGGAACCGATAACAAAACAGAAACTAAAACATTTAGGAATATTTCTGAACTTGGTAACAACTTACGTACATATACTTGAATTTGATAGTTTACCAGCCAAGTGTCGTGAAGGCAACTGGGAGAATAAGAGCTTGAATCCCTATCCCAGAACACAAAGTATGAAAAGCAGCACAGTGTTTGTTGCCATTTCTCGATGCAGTGATGGGAAGCCAATCATCCTGACTATCAAACATTGTAAAGCGAAAAACAGTACTTACAGAACTACTCGGAGGAGTAATTAACCTTGATGAAATCCAGGAAAGTACTTTTGAAGTTCTGTTTTTGGTTTCAGTAAAATCTCTAGGGTCTGGACTAACAAGTGTAGATTTCGTCAAAGAAGGTGAGTTCTGGAAATTCAGGGGCTACTATTAGTTTCAGGTTTTTGAAACTGAGGTTATTTCGATGGCTTCACTCTTTTTTTTTAATGGCTTCTGTTGTTCCTGCAAATGAAAGTGTTCTAAAATGTGAGGTTTATATTGTGGTTTTGCTTGCAGACAAAGTTGGAAGAAGTTCTAATGCGAACTAAAGATTGTCTTAAGGAATGATCAAGCAACTGACAAAAGAATGGGTAATAAGTCGACGTACACAAAGTGTTAGGTTCTTGATTTAACTTTTCGTGAATAGATGCTTTTAGGAGATTAGATAGAATGTTCTTTTGATATTTTTCTTACATCATTGGCTGCAAATTTACTTATATGGTTATCTTCTGACAAGAATTTTTACTTGGTTTGAATTAATGCAGCGTTAAATTATTAATGCTTACATATGTTCCAAGTTTTCTTTAATATTATATTCGTTATTCATTGTGATATGAAGTACATGTTATTGATCGTCTCTGTTTGTTTGATTGAATTATAAGAGGAGTTGTGACTTGATTTTTTCAAAAAAGGTAGAGATCTTCTCTGCATAAAAGGTTTACCAGAGATTATATGAATAATTTCTATCTATTTTTCGATGAATGAGTAGTAATTCCAAAAGAAATGAAATCTAAAGAAAGGTTCCCTTTCAATACAGACAAATGCTTTTACTTTTTTGGTTTGAAAAGATTTGTTTTGGTTCCCATGTGGGCAAGAGAATTGAGATCAATACCACACAATCGCAAAGGTAAATAAGCACATAACTCTTTATATACATGAGAGTATATTCAACCCGCACTCGTTTCCCTCTTGGCACATGCGAATTGATGCTCCTAACTTGAAAGCGTTTTTTGATATTGACTAATTTACAACATTACTTTCAATTTATATAGACATATGATTGAGTTAAAGAGTTAGATACAATGTATTGTACGGATTTTTGTTGGGAATGCACAGTTCTTCCTCTGAAAATTGTCATGTCAGCGTTGGACAGGATAACTAAGCCTGTGAATGAATCTTTTAAACTACGACGTGCCTATAATGGAAAAATATCACCAATTAGTTGAGTGAGTAATATATATATAATTAGTATTTATCAATCAGTTTAACTGTTATATTTTTAGAATTATATAAATATACAACAGTTATAAACATAAGACATCATTATTCTAATGTCAAAACCAGTTAGTGGGAAATATAACAAAATACCCAAAATAATAAATTGAGATGAACTTGTCAAATATGTTAGGAAATGCACGCCTTTGTTGTTGGGAAATACCATTTCTTTGAAGTCACCGCTCTCACCAACCTATATTCCAGTCCCTACCTAGCAGCGGGACCACAGTAAACCTCTACAGCAGTAAAGAACATTAACTGTACAAATATGTTTCAAGGAGTTTGGTGCAATGGGGTTTAACTAGTAAAATTTTTTGGAATAATATAAGAAGATTCGGAGTTCAAATCACTCGTATCGGATATGGAAAAAGAGGGTTTGTAGGCACTAATGTCCTTAGTGTTATATGAATTCAACCAAACAACCCCTGCCCTTTTCTTTTTCTTTCAAATAGCAGAAGTTTGTCATTAGTACTATCAATTCCAAGCTGAACAAAAAACCGAATCAAACATGATACATTTCAGCACCAGCAAACAGAAAAACACAAAAGCAAAAGAAAAGATAAAGCTATCAGCTATCAGCTATGTGTGTATTGATTAACTTTCGAGTACAGTACACATAAAAGGTATATTATGTAATAATTTATGTATCATAGCTTGCATACCATGTATGGATTAGAAAAGCCCACAAAATTGATGCATAATGCATGCTGAATTTCAGGTTTATGATTTACGATACTTGGCAGCAAAGCGAGCAGCAACATCATCATAATCTGGCAATTTAGGATGAATACAGTGAACTGAACCCTGTTTACCAAGAGATGAAGGTACTGGTGGTGGAGATCGCTCAGGTGGTAAATAAGTACGAGCAGGCGGTTCTTCCACTTCGATCTCCTCATCACATTCGGGTTTATCCCATTTTATATCTGAATGTGGAGATGGGGCATTGTAGCTGTGTCTTCTATAGACCTTTCCACCAGGAGATTCTTCCATTTTGTTTTCCTCATTGCAGTTCAATTCATCAAGCTTTATACCTGAATTTGCCGAGGGAGCATTGTAGCTGTATCTCCTATGGACCTTTCCACCTTCATTTTTGGAACTGGAATAGGATGCAGAACCATGATTGTTAGAAGCATTTGGAATTTCATCAAAACCAGATGCTTGAGCGAACTGTTTGGAATCTTTTTTTGCAAGATATGCAGCAGCTTGTGCAGCAGC
>JAXCLQ010000012.1:683951-697611 GCA_035584115.1 Cedrela odorata | reverse complement strand
TGGGGATGGGGAGGGGATCGAAGAGGTTAAGGGAAGTGGGGACGAGGGAACTACCTCTACCCCCATTTTCAAAATGGGCAACCCTAATACACACAACAAGTTCAAATAGTAGTATATATGTAAAATGTTGCCGTTGTAATTTGAAACATGAAAAATGCCGGAAAATATGGAGTGAATTTTGGAGTCAGCATGGAATGTTGTCTTGTTCATGCCATAAATGTGTATATATTTACGTGTACACAACCACAACAACAACTCATGTCTCAATCGCATCATGATCAATACTTCACTTCTAAGTGTTTAATTTGTTTGACTCAAATCCAACACTAAATGCTATTGCTATTGCTACACAAAATTAGGGGATAGGCACTAAAATGAGAATTAATTCATGTGCTTTTTCTTTTGAAACAAAAGGATAAAACAACTGAAAATACATTTAGGTTTTTGCTTTAAATGATTTTATAATATTTTACTCGATCAAATAAAAAAAGAAGATATCTAAATAGAATTAGATTAGGTACTTAGGTTAGAAATTCAAAGTAATTTATGTAAAATCACTATCAAGTTTGAATAGTGCCCTAAAACAAGTAAGCATAGAAGAATAAGATATAAAGCTGTCAGCCACAGCATCCATGAAACCTTCTAAGAATCGATCACCACCATTCAAATTCATACACATCCATCGTTTTTGTTTTCGTCTTTGTCTTTGTCGGCTTCCATTGATTACTCGCAGTTCAGTACATAGAATCTAAGACGTGATCAAGATAAGAGAGAAAAAGAAAAGAAAATTTTACTTTTTTTTATTTTTTATTTTTAATCTGTTATTGACAATACACTACAATACAATACAAGACTCGGTAAGTAGCGAGGTAGAAACCAACAGCCTATTTCTTGTACGATCCCCTTGAGTCTAAATCAACTCTAAAGCTTTGCATTTTGCTTTTTCTCCTCTACTTCTGACGCTTCACTTCCCTCTGTGTCTGTGGGCCATCGGGAATTACCCTCCTCTTGTTCCTCCTTTCTCTCTTCTCTTCTCTTCTTTATGCTCTCACATTTTCATTATTTATATACCCATCAGATTTCAGAAACCACAGAACAGCACAGCACACAACAACAAACTAACAAACCAAGAAGCAAGACGCAAGTAAGTAGTTTTTTTAGAATATTTAACTTCTTTCTTTGTTTATGTTTAAAACCCTAAAATTCTTTCCCATTTTTCAGGAGAAACGATCGAAGATGGTGAGGACGTCGGTTAAGTGCCGTGCAGAACGTACTCACAATTGCATAGTTGATGGGTGCAACCAAGACTTGAAGGAAGCCCATAGCTATTACAAACGCCACAGGCTTTGTGTTTTTCACGCTATGTCTGATCTTATTTATGTGGATAACGTCAAGAGCAGGTTCTGCCAGCAGTGCAGCAAGTAACAATTTCTATGATATCTCCTTGTTTTTTTTTTCTTTATATTAAGTTATGATTTATTCCTTTTTTTTTCCTCTTTTACATGATCAGTTGATGCTAGGTTGGTTTAATTTGTGAAATTTTCTAAATCTTAGGTTGGTTTGTTTCATGGTTCTGTGACTTTTGTTTGCAGACTGCACGATCCTCTATTGTTTGATGATAAAAAAAAGAGTTGTAGGGCGAGTTTGGCTTGTCACAACGCCCGCCGTAGGAAGATCGCTGTCAAAGGTACCGATATAGTTCAGCCAGCACCAACAACAGTACCAGTGGCCGCATCATACAACACCGTACAGAAGACAAAGTTTTCTATGCTCGGACAATTTTTTGAGCTGAATCACATGAACGCGAACGTCCACAGGAATTATCCCAACCAACACCCCAACATTTCAAAGGCAAACCCAATACTTACACCACCACCACCACCACCAATTCAACAAACCAGTACTACTCTTGAGATGTTTCCAGGAATTGCCATACCTTTCCGCCTCTTGTGAAAAGGTTAGCTGCTGCAGATCAAGACTTAATTAGTAGATTGTAGCTCATGATGTTCAAGTTCAAGCTGAGCCTATATAGGTATGTTTGCTCCCTCTTTAGGTTTGGGTGATGGGAGCATATATAGATATATAGATATATAGATACATGTCTGTTTAATTAGACGTCTATCCAAATCTCCTACCAGTTAGGTTATTTTGGGTGAAGAGAAGTTGAGTTGTTGTTGTACTTCACTTTACTTGTCTTGATTTCAACTCTGTTTCTCATTTGATCACTTGTAGTACTGTTCCTTTGTGGGAGAGATTAATAATGCTGTACTTGTATTGTTATTTTGCATCTATGAAATGAACTATGGTTTGGAATCTATGTTTGCTTGTTTATCTTCTACTATGGTGTTTTCTGAATTGTTGCCATGTTTTTTTTTTTTTTTTGTGTTATAGAAAATTGATAGCAGTGATGCATATGAAGATATTAATGAGGAAGCAGTTGAAGACAAATCCCAAAGAATGAATGAATGAGTTTCTCTCACTTTCTCTTCTCTTAGCAAAAAGCTAAACTTGTTTGTGGGTCATATTTCTACGAGGAAAAGTAAAAACAGAAGGGCATCTTTTCTGAGGAGTGAAATGTCTTTTCAATGTCAGAAATTTATTTTTTACTGAATGCAACGAAACGATGCATCCAGTTGTTAGGCATCCAAATCCAATACCAAAAACCCTAGAAAAAGGACACTTAATATTACAATTATACCCCTCTGTTTTTTAGTTGAGAGCCGAAAACCTTTCAAAATTGACTAGGTTGGTTTTTAATTTTTCAAACATTAAAACACTCCCTTCCCCCTCCCTTACTCGCCCAACCCAAGAGGCCCGGATGTTTAATTCTGGAACCACACGTGGCAAACACTCTCTGCCTGCTACTATTTAATTGCTTTGCCAAAACAGAAATACTAAATAAATATTGTGACTTGTTTCGTTCTTCTATCAGATTAAAATTGAAATGTAAATTATTTTTATTTGGAATACAATTCCAGCAGTGTACTTGAAATCACAGTTTCTGTAATATGATTGAACATCTCTTGTATTACATTAAATCAACCAGACTTAAAAAAGAAGAAGTCTTCAGAGAGAGGGTAGCTCAGTCCTGGAAACTAAAAAGTTTAACCAACAATTTATTATTACAAAGATGAAATGAATACAATTCAAGGACAACTGAACCAGAATTAAAGTGTCAATGTATTTATTAATTTCGCCCTTGTAATTATAATAATTTAACTTATTTCCAGCACTGCTAAAATAATAATAATGATAATAATTTAATTACTTCCCTTCACACGGGGATTTTAGTTCTTCATATAAATTGAGATTATTTAAACATTAATTTTCTTTTTTTCCAAAATTTAACAATAAAAATGGCAAATTTGAAGTGAAGAATATTGGCCAGGTAAAAATTTCGTGAGAAATTTCAATTTTTTTTGGGGCAAAATTATGTTGTCAATCAGTCTAGGGCAGCTATGACTGCATCAACAACTTCTTGGGTGGTACTGGTTCCTCCAAGATCTTTAGTTCTGTACTTGCCCTCCGATATTACTTGTTCGACGGCAGTTTCTAATCGATCAGCGAATGAAGGAAATTGGAGATGTCTCAGCATCATGGCAGATGAAAGAAGCAAGGCTACTGGATTTGCTTTCTTTTGCTCAACTAGTTTCTCGTTACCCACATTTCCCGCTGAAGCAAGGCTACCATTAATGAGGCATGAATTCTGAGCATAAGGGAATTCAAGGTTCTGGCTCTTTGCCAAGCTTCACCTAAAGATCTCTTCAAATCTTTTGAGAAAGGCAATTTACTTAAAAAAAGACTAGACATATAAGTGCCATCTTGAACCAGAAAAAAAAAAATCCCCAATTTTGACTTTTACACATCATAAGCCCCACCAGAGCGTCAGTGACTTTGAGTTTAAACTGAACTTTATTGTCGTTGCATTACGCCTATTGATCTGTCCACTCATACACTCACTGATAAATAAACAATGAATAAGCTATTTATATAAACTTCAATGAAAATATTTGTGATGAAAGAGAGGCCAAGCTAGATGTCTCACTACACTTAATGAGGCATGAATGCTGTGAATCAGGGAATTCAAGGTTCTGGCTTTTGGCCAAGCTTTGCCTAGTGATCTCTACGCTTATTTAAAAAAAAAAATTGCCCAATTTTCTCCTTTACAAATCATAAGCCCCACCAGAGCATCACTGGCTTTGAGTTTAATCTCACGTTACTGCTGTTGCATTGTATTATGTCTAAGCCTATTGATCTGTCCACTCATACACTGATACTAATGGATCAATAATTTAGGACACTCGCTTCCGTATAATTAGAATTTGATCCCTCTGTATTGCCATTACTATAAGAATGACTTGTGCTGGGTGTTCAGGGTATAACGAGCAAGAATTTATTCATACACTTTACCAAACACGGACTAAACATCATTCACAATCACTATATATAAACCCTTAATTACAAATATGTTTTTAAATTACAAATATGTTTTTAGTTACTTCAAAATTTTCTCATGCCGCAAATAGATATCATAATTAAAGATTCCATAAACAACAAATATCATATGTAGAGTTCATAACCAAACTTCACTTAACCTAGGCATCTTCATGCAACATATTGCGTTTAAACCACATTTCTATTGAATATGAAGAAAGGCAGGCTTAATAAACGTAACAATGCACTCAAATTAAATGATTTTAGATTTGTTAAACAAGTACTACTAAGTTGTTCAGGGTCACCAGTCGCTATATACAGGGAAAAAGTGTACTTTACCACATTCCACATTAAGGGACAATATATAAGAAACAGAAAACAATATGAATCTTTAAAACGGAAATGTGGGGATAAGCATACCTCCTGGCATGACTCCTGTGCCACCAGCAATACCAGCAGCCGTATTTGCTACTAGATTGCCGTAAAGATTGGGTGTCACCTGAAAAATGGAGACCAGGATGTGTCAGCTACATAATACCTTTTTCAAATGGATAATTGAAAATAGCAGGAAACAAAGTCAAAACAAAAGGCAGTCAATAAAATTGTAACAGACCATAATCAAACTCAAGTAACAAGAACAGAATTTTCTCGTAGATACTTACAAGAAAGCCAGAGTTCAATTCCCCATACAGAGTTCACTTGAGCCCATATTAGCCTGAGTGAACAACTAGCCACATTCACCATGATCAAAAAAACCTAAAATTCTTCTCTTATTCTTCTAACTTTTGGTAAAACAATGGACCATATTTGATCATTGCCACACTCGTTACATTGTCTTTCTAGGTAACAAGTATAATCCTCCACTCATTTAAAATATTGAGAACATCCTACTTCTCCATTTAACAATAAATGCAAAATGTTTCTCGAATAGAATCATTTTTAACATAATAAGTTCCAGCAGTGAACACTAGAATCCCAATATAGGTCTAAAGTTGCAAGAGGCCACAATCGAAGGGAAGTAGCAAGATTCTAGGCACAGAATTTTCCCACAGACAGTTATCAAAGCCAGAGTCCACATCATATAAAGTTCATTTTGGCCCATATGAGGCCTGAGTTAACAAACAGCTGCATTCTCAATGAAGGAAAAAGAATATTTAATATATGTTACCAGTTGTTCTAACTTTTTGCAAAGTAATGGTCTACCATTTTCATAATGGATATATTGCCTTTCCGGACAACAAGAATAATCCTCTGCTACTTAGTTTCAAATATTGAGCAGATCATACTTCGCCACTTAGCAATAAATGCACATGTTCCTTAACCAAAATTAATTTTAACATAACCATTTAGAGCAGGGAGCTCTGGAATCCCAATAAATAGGTACAAGCACTAGTTTTTCTTCTCTTGTCCGTAGAAATGATGGTATAATCTCCAACATTGAGATCTTCATTTAGCAGTAAATGCAAATGTTCCTTGATTAGAATCATTTTTAACGTAACAATTTCGAGCAGGAGATGCTAGAATCCCAATGAATAGGTCTCTACCCACTAGTTTTCCTCCAGTCTGCGGAGGCGTTCATATAATCTTCAACACTAAGATCTTATTCCAGATGGGTTCCTCAAATGCTGAAAATATGTTCTGCCTAAGAGAGGAGCAACTTAGAAACCTACATTAGGGGGAATCAAACCATATATTCAGTATCCAATCATGAAATAGTACTTTTGTTATCATTTTCAGCAGCAACATACAAATTAATTTTACAAACGTTGTTGACTATCAACCGAAAAAACAGGAAAGGAACACTACTGGGCTTATAATTCCACCAAAAATTCAGATATAGAAAATTAAACAACAAATGAAAACAAACATCTACCACAAGCAAATATACAGTACGTCTTAGAATTAAATAAATATTGGACAGAAAGTAGCCACACAAGATGATATTACTTTTAGTATTATTAACTATCAAATAAATCTCAAATTATAGGATTATCCATATGAAAATTGCATACCATGACATCGAATTGCTCGGGCTTTGAAACAAGTTGCATGCAGCAATTGTCCACAATTATTTCACTGTACTTAATCCCAGGATATTTTGTAGCAACCTCTCGGCAAGATTCTAAGAACAGACCATCAGCAAGCTTCATAATGTTTGCTTTGTGCACAGCAGTCACCTTCTTTCTGCTGTTCAGATAAGCATACTCAAATGCATACTTAGCAATACGCTCTGAACAGAACTTTGTTATCACCTAGCCAATGGGTAGTATGAGATACAAACATAAACCAAAACTATGTAAAATAAAGATTCAATACCATTGTTGGATAGGAAATAAATCTAACAACATCATCAAAATGGTTGCATGTGTTTGATCACAGGAAAAGCTTTTAATTGAAAGAATTTTCAGTAAAAGTACTTAACAAAGCTGAAAATCACCAATGAAGAAGTTATTTCCAAAAGGAATATTAAGCTTCCGTTTAGTTTGACTTCTTTGCTAGCCACCAAAAGCTCTATTCAATTTTTTAATTTTGGTGTTTGATTGTAATTGGAGAACAGCTTGTGAAGGACTAAAAAAACTATTTTACCACTATTGGGAGAATCTAAAATTTTGGACTTTTGAGAGCAAAGTCTTTTGAAGTTTTTAAAGTGATTAAATTGTCTAAAATACTGTTATATGTTTAAACCAAACACTAAGACTGCAAAATAGCTATGAAAGTCATTCAAATTGTTTGAAACTGCTGACCAAAAGAAGTTTTCAACACTCTATCAATTATGTTTATGCATACAGGTAGTACACTTAAATTAATTCGATAAAACAATGAAACAGAGAGAAACAAAAACACATCAATTTAATCAATACCTTGAGGCTTTCAACAACTCCTGGAACGACCTCGTGTTCAAGCCCCGCATATTCGCCCTCAGTGTTTTCTCTAATCACAACAATATCCACATTCTCATGCCGCGTAGGCAATCCCGGCAAATTGAAACAATTGACCAGCGATGCGTACAAATCCAACTCCTTTCGTAACTGCACGTTCAAAGAACTCACACCACCGCCCATCGGCGTCGCCAGGCCTCCTTTCAAGCAAACCTTGTTCTTCTTAATCGAATCGATCACTTCGTCGGGTACTCGCTTCATGTCCCCGTGCACATAATACTTTTCAAAGTAAACCGGCGCATGCATCGCTTTCATTACTTGTTCGACGGCTCCAGTCACAAGAGGTCCGATTCCGTCACCTGGAAGTAGAGTAACCGGGCGTGGAGCGCCGTCCCCGGGTCGCGGCATGTAGGTTACGGATCGGGTCGGGGTGAAGAACCTAGAGCATTCGTCGGAGGATTTTGAGAGTATTTGTTTGAGAATCGATGCGGAACGGCGAGCCATCGGGTCGGATTATAGGGCTTTTTGATTGGGGAATTTGAGAAGTTTTTACTGGTGTGATGCCTTTAGGCGATCGAAGAAGCCATGAAAGAGTATAGAGATGAGAATATAGTAATTTTTGTAAAAAGTACAAAATTAGGGATCCTGATGTTATATCCCAAAGAGTAATTGCTCTAGTGGCGATCAGACGCGGTCGAGATCGTGGAAGTCCGCGTCAATTAGCCGTCAATGGCGCTCGGCAGCAGACAACGTGTGTGAATTTCCATCGGGTAGGAAAGGTCAAAAGTTCTAAAGCAGTCTTATTTTGGCAAATGCATCGACTATACAAAACATAATTCCAACGCGGCAGAACTGGTATTCTGGTGGGAGACAACAGCAGAAATGAACAAATATAAAAAGAAAATGGTTTCAGAAAACAAATGATTCCGTGAAGCAAATGAATTGAGAATGTCTCTGCCCGTTTACACGGCCATATACAATTATGATCTTCTTCATTCATTCATTCCTCGAAACAATAATACAGCAAGCATTGCTTTCTGTTTTTGTTTTTATGCGTACGCTTCCCCACTGTACTCAGAAGCTTTGCCTGCTGCATGTGTTTTGCTTTATGTTTTATTAAATACACGTGCATGCTGCCTGCATATATCATTGCAATAATGCTGGACCTATTTGTATGTTACAATTTATAAATACCTAAAGTTTGTTTTAAATTGTTATTTTTTAAGAATTCAGGGGTCTATCCGTTAATATTCAATATTTTATATATATAAAAGAACTAAAAAGAGAAGGCTGCACCGCGCAATATAAAAGAGGCCCGATTACCCCACAACGGCGAAGACCAGAGCAAAATGTGAGGGGTTCATCACTCAACGACAACGTACTCTGCTTAAACTTTATATTATTTCTTCATAACTCTCAACAGTTTTCATTGTTGTCGTATGAATTCTAACCAACGAAGAAGAAAAAAGAAAAAGGAAATTCAACTTGCTTACTTTCTTACTTTACTTACACCTGTCTGCTCAAAATCCTTACACCTTCGCACCAACTGTCCATTCATTTCACTCAGATTTTCACTCTTCATATTCATGTAGCCCCCTTTCTTTTCAGTCTCTCTTCTTTCTGTTTTTCGCCCTCGTCCCAGTTTTTTCTCTGCTTCTTTCTGTTTCCAATGGCTTGCTTGAACGATGATGCTTGGAATTCGATTCCCGACATGCTTTTACCACGTCTTTCTTTGAAACAAGAGCTTGACGATGGAGAGCCAGTTGCGAAGACAGACAGCGTTCAATTTCCTTTTGAGAAAGTCTTTCCTGTTTACGCAATGGGGTTGTCGAAGCTCGATTGTGACTCAGTTTTGTCTATTACAAATTCGGCTTTTGACCCGATTTGGGACGCGGTCAGAGAAGAAGCTAAGTTGGAGGTTCTACTCTTTGTTCTTTTTGTTACTGCTTTATTTTTTATTGTTTGTTCTGTTCTGTCGTTTACGGATTTGTTTTTGATTCTTTGTTATGGGATTTTGATTCTGAGAAGATTTCTAATATGGTATATTGCGTTTAAAGGTGTTGTAATTTGGAATCTTTGGCGTGGCAGGGTAGATTATACATAGAAGCTAGAACCTAAGTTTCTACGAGTATGGGAAGTGTTTTCTTTAATGTCATTGTTTGTTTCTTAATAGTTTACCTTTCGTGGATATCATTTATGAATTAGATTTCCTGCTAATTATATTGAGTGCTTCAATATGATTTTAGTTATTATCTTTATAGCAGGCAAAGTGGTTAGGTTTTGGAATAAATTTTACATGGTAGCCTAATTCCTATGCATTATATACTATGCTTGAGAGAATCCGAAATTACTGATAGACTCTCTCCTTGTTTTGCATACTGTTGCTTGTTGTTTTTACTTTTTTGGAGGGTAAATAGATAGGATAAGAGTATGTTGGGAGTGATGTGCTTTGCTTAACTTTGAAAGCAATAGTTAAAAGTGTTTGGTAAACACCAACTTTTAGTAGAGACTACTCACTTTTTCACTTATATTTGACATAGAAGCTGCAACACCTCAATCCCAAATATACCTTAACTTAAGGATTGTTGTTTGCTATATTGGAAGTGGTGGTTGTTTTGAGTGTTTTTTTATCATTGATTGAGCTTTGTTGGGGACGTCTTATTCTGTACTTTATGAAGATTGGAACATTTTTGGATTAATAGATTATTATAATTGCTACCATACTATAATGCAGGCAGAAAAAGAGCCAATTTTGAGTAGTTTCTTGTACGCTAGTATCTTGTCTTATGACTTTTTGGAGCAAGCATTGGGTTTTGTTCTTGCCAACCGGCTACAAAATCCTACACTCTTAGCAACTCAACTGATGGATATATTTTGTGATGTAATGATGCATGATAAAGATATTCAATGTTCAATTCGGCTTGATTTGCAGGTAATTTGATTACTACCTTAAAGAATATGACTACCTCTGGTTTGTTTCATACTGTCGGTTAATGTGTTTTAACATTTGGATTCAAACTTTGCAGGCATTCAAGGATAGAGATCCTGCTTGTTTGTCGTATAGCTCCGCTCTGTTATATCTCAAGGTAATGTGTGTGTTTGTGTGTCTGTTCTATTAATTACTTGGTACTGAATGAAATGATTTTATGAGTGATACCTTACTTTTGTTATTTTTGTAGTTATTAGGGACACTGCTAAGTCAAAAGATGTGCATAGACTATTTACACTTTGAGTTAGAAAGTGGATAAATTGTCCAAGTTTAGTTTAGATATGCCTGTACCTGATTGCTACTTTTGCAGTATCCTCCATTCATAATGATGCACTTTTTCTTTTCATTGGGTAAAATCATGCGTTGCTCCATTAAACAATATCATCTTTGTATTCTAGTAACTGGTGCTTGTTTTTGTGGTGAATGTGTGTTGGAACAAATATTTGAGGTGCACCTATCACATCAGGAATTCCTTCATTTTGCAGGGTTACCATTCTCTCCAATCATATCGAGTAGCACATGCATTGTGGAAGCAAGGACGTAAAGTACTGGCATTTGCATTGCAAAGCCGAATTAGTGAGGTAGTCTTTTACCTGGTTGTTCCTTGATAAGATCTCTGCCATTTTAGTTTGTCATTATAATATGTTGAATTTTCATTTCTCAGGCTTTTGGTATCGACATACATCCAGGTGTGTTCATTTGCTTTTTGTTATTGTGTGACATTCAGAATTTTTGAACATCACACTATGTGAATGTAGCAAGAACTGAGAGTAGCATTTTTCACTTGTAAATGGGATTTAATGTTTGGGACAAAAAGTAGCTAAAAGAAATAGATATGCAGCATATTTTTGCCGCTGTTGCCACTAAAATTTTGTTAATGTGAATATAATGATGATAAGTGAAAGATTTTTTAATTCTCGTATTGTTGAAGTTTTATTTTTGATAGTCATTGGCTATAATAAAATTTGTATCCATATGAATAATGACGGTATTGTGGTTATCATACAATGCAAAATTTGAATGCCCCCTTTCTTTCTTTATCTATTTATAAGGAATAATAATCAATTTGTGATTTCATATAGCTGCAAGGATTGGAGATGGAATATTATTGGATCATGGTGCAGGTGTGGTAATTGGTGAAACTGCAGTCATAGGAAATCGAGTTTCATTGATGCATGTAAGCCACCTGATTTTTTGTCTTTTTTTCCACTATATCTTTGTACTGAAATATTTAGTGGTTTCCAATACACATAACTTCACATTCTTTATTCATTTTTCTTCCATTTTCTTAGTATTGATTAGTTCACCATGACTTGTAGTAGATTAAGACATAAAAGAAGTTAAATGGAACCCGTCGGTTTTTTCTTTTATCAATGTCTTGTCTTAGTGATTTGTTTGTGCATTTGAATCATGCAATAAGACATAAATTGAGTTGTTTACTATGAAACATGAATGACTGGTGACAAAGATGGTTTTTTTGTGCTTGAGTATAAATGTCTCTAAATCAAGTTAAAGGTGAAAATGATTTTTTTTCTTGCGTTCTTAGGATGAAAGTCTTTGTTGAGTTATCTTAGTCTCTTTCATTATCTACATCCCATTAAAGAAAACAAATCTTCATTTTTTGGTTTTACATTTTTTTTATTGCATCCATCATTTTTATCTGCAACTAAATGGGTGCATATTTACTTTGGTTTACCATCAAAGGTTTCCGAATTAAGGCAATTGCATTATGGTCATTATGATATGCAGGGTGTGACTCTAGGAGGGACTGGGAAAGAAATTGGAAATCGCCATCCAAAAGTTGGTGATGGTGCCCTAATTGGAGCCTGTGTAACCATACTTGGGAATATAGAAATAGGTGAGGGCGCAATGATTGCGGCCGGGTCCCTTGTTTTGAATGAAGTTTCTCCGCATAGGTACAAATTGTATTCTAAATTGTCTATGTAAGAAAATTTTGTCTGCCGTAGCTCATATGATGTTAGTCCTTATAATTATACAATCTTCTTGTACCTTTCTTTGTTGTTTAGCATGGTGGCAGGAACACCGGCAAAGGTGTTAGGATACATAGCCGAGCAAGATCCATCGCTAACAATGAATCATGGTAAGTCATGGACTTGAGGAACAATTCTTAATTCATCTGTAGAGCATTACATGGAAGTGACATTTGATGCTTTATGTGCGAAATTTATTAGATTATTGGCTAAGACATCTTTTCGGTGAACTACATGGATAATGTTCATAATGATCTGTTATTGCCATGGCTTTCTGAGTGATCTTAAGTTGAAGTCAATTTTAATTTCATATGCTAAAATTTCCGGCTTCATATTGTATTTGGATCCATTACTTCTCCCATCTTGATGCTTGATATGTTGAATTTGCAGATGCTACCAAAGATTTTTTTAAACATGTAGCCATTACTTATAGAGATTGAAGATCCACTGGTAAGTTCTTTTTATCTTAGCCTCTTTTATTTGGTTTACCTTATTATCAATGAATGCATGAAATTTTCATCTCTTATGCCGTATAACTAAACCGGTTTGCAATATTTTCAGGACCATCGAATAAGGAAAATAAGGAAGACGGCAACTGAGGGATATGCAAAGGCATAGATCTCTGTGTCCGATGTAGTTGTTTTAACTCTTCTGTGGGAGAAAATAATGTAGTATTATATGCAGTATGTGACATAGAAAGAAAGAATATTTGCTGTAGTTTTTATAGGTCATATGTTGCTTATAGTTCATGGTATTTTAGGCTGCTGCAACATCAAAAGTTCCTGAACTTTTCATGCAACGTTGAATAGATTTTGAACAGATGTATCTGATGTCATTCAATGTTGTTTTCCTCGTGAATAAGAGGCAAATTAGCTTAATGAATTCCATTGCAATGAAGATGAACTAGAATTTGGTACTATTGGATTTGATTTCAGTAACACTAATTGCAATGGTCTCGTGTCGTGTGGCTATTATGGTTATGGACTTCCTTGTAATAATTCCAAAAGAATAATAAGAAGTCAAATAAGCCCGAGTCATTCAACTTAATAAAGAATGAATGCAACACACGATATGTCCTTTTTCTAATAAATTCAAGATAATAATAAAAAATTAAAATAAATTTTAAAATACAAATCTTTAAAAAGTGATTTGTAGTCAGCCAAGTCTTTAGCAGCTCCGTACAACGGTGTCGTTTCGGTCCTCTTCTTTTCCGGGCATTGCAATTTGCATGGATGGCGCGAGATCCCGTTATTACAAGTGATCTCACCATCTTCCTTCCCACTCAAAAATCACCTCAATATTTAAGTTTCGATGATTTAGAGTTTTCCGTTAATGGATCTCCGCGCGCCATATTTCAACTTGCTCAC
>JAXCLQ010000012.1:659239-683851 GCA_035584115.1 Cedrela odorata | reverse complement strand
ATTTCAACTTGCTCACTGTTCGTTATCGTTGAAACTAATCGTAATAATATACGGTATGTTTGTTTCCATTAATCATTGATTGTTTGTTTCTCTGGAATTGGATCTGATGTTATTTCAACCTTTGAAGTTTTTATTGTATGGAGATTGAACGGGATTTCTCGTTGAATTTTGTTTAAATTTTAGTTTTTAATTATACTGTTAGCTGTTAATATTTGTTTAAATTAGTTAGTCCTGGAAAAATGTAAATGAAATTTGGCTTCAATTTGTGTTATTCACAGATAAAGCTCGTTTGTCATTTATGTCGATAATCTTTGCAATAAATGTATATATATTTTGTTTAATTTGATCTGTTTTGCTTTACTAACAAGTAGTTATGGAAGATTAATTGATAAAGTTGTAGCTTGGAGGGGAATTCTTGCAGGTTCAATGCTAGGTTGATGCAGTGATGTCAGCGGAGGGGGACAGTGTCAGTGGAATGTCTGAAAGTGGCGTGGAAGATTCTTTAAAGCCTGAGAAACAGTTGTCTGATATGAACGACGGAAGCAATGGAGATCTTGTTAAGGTAAATGGGATGCATGATGAGTGTGGATCGTCCAATGATGATAATGAGCAACATGTAGGACTGGTAATGGAATTGAAACTTCAGAACGAGTTCTTGAAATCTCAGTTCGAGGGATTGAAAACTGTTCGATCAGAGGATGATGGCTTGTGCCAGCAAAGGGAAGGAAATGAGCAGGAAAGTAGGGAATTTGTAGATGTTAAAGAACTCCCTGAAAGAATAGATTCTTTGAGTAAAGAACTTCACATAGATAGAGAAATATGCTGTGCTGCAAAGAAGGCTTTGGAGCATCTAAGAGTGTCATATGAAGAGGCAGATGCAAAGGCTCAAGAATTCTCTGCCAAGCTTGCAGAAGGTCAGATATTATCTCTTTTATGTCCATGTACTGGTATATCTCAATTTGCTGTGGAGCAGATGTGAATTTACTATTTGGCTTTACATGCCGGGATCTACTTTTATAGATTTTGATTATAGTAGGGATTTTATTTGCTTTCAAGTAATTGTATGTTATTACCGTAATATTCTAATATTTAACTATATAATTTTAAATTTTGTTTCACTTTTAACCTGATATATAACATTTGTTTCTTTGAGTAGCTCAACAAAAGTTGGATCAAGAAATAAAAGAGCGTGAGGAGAAGTACACTGAACTTGACTCCAAATTTAGCAGGCTTCGCAAATGAGCAAAACAGCATATTCAAGAGGTTCAAAAGGTGAATTTTTGTCGCTGGATTCCTTTTGCTTTAGTTTGTCATTTCTGATACTGCTGCATATGTTCTATGCTATATCCTGCTCTAGCTGGGGATCAAATTGCTATGATACTCTAGGAGTAATAATCATGGAATCTGAATTTTATTCTGGCCTTATGGTTTTCCATTCTTGGCTATATTTTGAGATACTTGCTCATCCATGAAGGGTTGTAATGGATTCTATATTAAGCAGACATCAAGTTCTAGTAACCTTTTAGTTTACCTCATCTGATATAGAATACCATGTGTGATGTGCTTTGGAATATATATATAAACACACACACACACACACACACACACACACACGAATCTGTGCATTTAAGTTTATAACTTTTACATTGGAATAGTGCCATTTTAGGTGCGTGTTCTGTTTGTGCGTCTTTCAGTTTTATAAATGCTGTTATGAAGATGTGTCAACATCTGATTGTTGTCATATGAAGATGAAGAAATCAAAATTAAGGCCTCGTCGCTGTAGTGTAGAATTTTCACATGTTCTTTTTCTTCTTTCTCTTGGTGTTGGAGGGCGAGGCGGAAGGGTTGTGGCTCTAATTTTCTCAATGATTGCTCTATAATATATTACTTGTCATTTTTCTCATGCTTACCTAATACGAATGCTACAAACTGTTTTGGTTGGACAGTTTGTGTTGCCTTCTTGTCATCTAATGGAAATCATGAACAACTAACTTGGAGAAAATTAGATGTTTGATGCTTAAATAATTTTATTTTAAATTTAAATTGTATTCTTATTTATGTTGTTCCATTTGTAAAATAAATAGGTTTCATTAAAAGAAATCCCCTAGTTTTTAGAAACTAAAGTTGAACGGTCGTGTGGAGATTTCCATCTTCAGGAAAAGGATGATCTTGAGGCCAGACTTCATGATGTGTCTGAAACAGTCGAGCGAGCATCATCCCAGTATTCATCATTGCAGCAAGAGTTGGAGCACACTCGGCAGCAAGCAAATGATACATTGAAAGCCATGGATGCGGAGAGACAACAATTGAGGAGTGCTAACAATAAGTACAATCTCTAATCAACCATGTCATAGAAACAATATCTACAAATTTGAGAAGCTCTCTGTTTGAGTGTGTATTTGCATGTGCAGACATGACATGGAAGAAACTATACTTGTCATTCTTGTGAAAAGAAATCTGTGTAAGATTTGTATATTTGGTAATCTTGCCAAGCCTGAGTTTCTTAGAATTCCCTATCAACCTTGCTACTGTAATCCACATTGTGAAGGATGCATCTGTGTGTATATATGTTTATCCTTTTTCCTACATAGATGGAATTAAAGCTTTATTCAGCTCAGTTTCTTGTCTTTTAGTCTCACTGTATGACCAAATTTCTACTTTGGATAATTATTCTGTTCTTGACTAATTCAAGATTTTTCTTGCTTGATAATGAGTGGATAATTTCTAGTCTTTTAGAAATTGTAAATTGATGCATATTTCTATTGTTTCACTGGCCATCTTGCTATGTACCAAATAAAACTGTATCAAATTCTGTTCTGAAAATTGGATTTCCACAAATATATAATATCTTTTTTTTCATGTTTGTAATAATTCCATTGACATGTAGACTTCGTGACAACATTGAGGAGTTGCGCTGTTCATTGCAACCTAAAGAAGATGCTCTCGAGGCATTGCGGCAGTCACTTTTGGAGAAAGAGCAGGTATTTGTTATCATGCTACTTGAAGAGGCTCAGGTTGCTCTTTCATTTTTAAATATCCAAAATTGCAATGTCTAAAGCGGAGTTGCTTTATATTGCTGTTGTTGGAATGAGATTTTCCTAAATGCTCTTTTGTATTTAGGCATACAAATAAACCTGGAATGTGTTTGTTTCTGTTTGTGCTTGGTTGAATGTATTCCTTGTTTACTGAAAATGCCTAATATCACATTGCTATGAGAGAGTTATTTAGTTTAGTGCATTATATTTGATTGTCAAGTGTGTAATTCTCATTGACTTCAGGTGTAAGCTTCTAATGATGATATTTGAATCATGGTCACGCTTATCCATATCAATAACTTTTATATATCGGTATGATTTTCCATGTGCATTTAAGAAACTATGAAATCTGCACATTGCCTATCTTGTCTTTCGATGTATTATCATTTTGCTCCTCTATTGAGTTTCTTAAATATGTTACAACTAAACTCTTTAAATCAAACTTGTAGGAAGGCATTGAACAGTTTTTCCCCGCTATCTGTCTGTTAACTTGTTCATATCTTAGATGTTGGAAGACATGAGTGCCTCACTACAAGCAGCAGAAGAGAAAAGGCAAGCTTCAATAGCCGATCTCTCTGCTAAACATCAAAAGGTAATTGGACTTTTAGTAATGTTTCCTCTCTTAGGTGTTAAACCTTTCAACATTCCTTTCCTTCCTGTTACGTGACTTTATTAGTGATTTTTTTTCTTATCTCATCTTTGTTTGCTCATCAGAATTTAGAGAGTTTGGGAGCTCAACTTGCTGATGCTTTATCTGAAAGAAGCAAAGCAACCGAAACTATATCTTCTTTGCTGGTGAGGGATTATTACACATTGCAGGAACTAAAAGAGAACATTGGTTTAACCAATTATGTTTATTGTACCATCATCATGTCACTTTTTTGAAAAATGCACTGCTAATGTAGTCTAGATAGGAATGATGTGCCTTAAAAAGGCAAGAATGTAAAAAATAGCAAATTAGAGGTTTTGTCTTTTATTTGTTGTTTTATGGTTTCTCCTTTAGTATTTTACTCACATCCTAGTTTTGTAGGAGCATGCTGCTGTGTTATACTGATTGGGTACTGTAAGCCCTTATGAATTTCCTCTTACAGGTGCTAGTTGCAGAGAAAGAGTCTAAAATTGCTGAGATGGAAGCAGCTTCAACTGGTAAAGAAGCAAGGTTTAGAGCTGCCGTGGAAAGTGTTAAAGGGGAGCTTGCCCACCTGAAACATGAGCATGTTTGACTAAAAGTTTTAGATATGCAAAGATAGGGATGTAATGGTGTAATATTCTTTTTGTAAATGTTTAATTGATTATGCAGTGCTTAATTACTATATGTTGGGTTATTTAGTACCTCATATCCTTAGTCATTCATAAAAGTCTGAAGAAGTTTGGTTAATTTAGAGGAAGTCATCTTTTTCATCACAAAATGTTTAATCGCCGTGAGTCAAATTCTTAGAATGTGCAGAAAAAGAAAAAATGTTCTTAATTGGCATTCAGGGCTTTAAGTGATGTGAAAGATTTTTATAAATATTTAATGGCTTATGTGGTGGTTGACCTCTATATGTGTTGGGGTATGCATTGGCCCAGGTTTATGAAATTTTGGTTAAGTTTTATTGACTTATCATTTCTAGCCTTGCACTTTAAATTGTTTTCAGTTTGAACATCTATGTAAATTTCACTGAAATATCAGTTGCTTCCTTAGAAGGGAAGGCCTCGCATTGAAATGGAAGAAAAAGCTAATATTTTTGACATTTGATGTTTGGATGCTATTCCTTGATTCTGTAAATCATATCATCATTATCTCATGTATTTAGCTGCTTAAGATGAATATTTTTAATTCTTTTATCCATCAACCATTTTATGAATTCAGAAGAAAGAAAAGGAGAGCTGGGAGGGTACCTCCCAGGCACTAAGGAAAAAGCTGGAGATTGCTGAGAGTAACTGCATACATGCTGAAATTGAAGCAGCCAAGCTAAGAAGTATGTATGCATTTCTTCATAAGACTTTTTTGTGATTATATATGCATTTAGAAAATGAACACTTATGTATTTTTTTGGGCAGGTCAGCTGGAATCAGAATTGTCTGTGCAAAACCAGATGCTAAGTACTAGAGATGCTGAACTCATGGCTGCCAAAGAGGAGGTATAAAATTGTATTTAGAAGTCTCTACACAAGTATCTCTGTAGCTTAGTGAAGCACATTTAATTTTTTAATTTTAAGTCATTAGGTTTAAGTTTAGTTGATTGTTAGAAGCATGAACTGCATCTTACCTTTAGATCTCTGGGATCATGCTATGGTTATTCAGAATGGAAAGGCTATAGATATGGTGATTTTTTTCATGTTCTCTTTCTCCTGCTTGTTAGATCACAATATTTATTTTTCTAAGGCCGTGCAGATGCCATGGCATGCATTCATCTCACAACTGATGGGACAAGCACCTGAGTCTGACAGGAGTCATCTGTCTTTTTGATATTGTTGTATTGAAAGAAGTAGAGTATGCATTGATGGATTGGCATTACAATCAATTGTAGAGTTGATTACTGTGATTTCTTTCATCTTTAGTTGGCAATATTGTTTATTTTCTTATGTTTTGATCTAATTTCAGCCAGTGAAACTCTAATTGTCTAAAAACTTCTGCTGTCCTCAAAAGGGTGTCAATGAAGATTTTTTCTACCTACAGATATCCAGCCCTTTGAAATTTGTTGTTTTATAAATATACATCATTATTTATAAAAGAAATGAAAATGTCAATGGACAGTCTCCTACCCAGGAGATTGACATCATAGTTGCACATCAGCACTAAGCACTAATTCTGCTTGCTTAATTTGCAACATTGCTTCTCCTTAGTGCAAATTTCAGATGTATAATGTTTCTCTATCTAATTCTTGCCCTCTTATATTCTGCTTCTAATTTTTACCTTGCAGATCAGACACCTTGAAAGTGAATTTTCTTCTTACAAGATTCGTGCTCATGCACTTCTCCAGAAAAAGGATGCTGAGCTGGCTGCAGCTAACGACTCTGAACAGCTCAAAGCTCTTGAGGAAGCATTGAAAGTACATAACTGCAGTCACCTATGTTTTATATTGTGAAGAAAAAATTCTATTTGCCATATAAGAATGTTATATTTCTTTTATTGTGGTTGTGCAGGAGGCTGAAAAAGAAATGTTCCTGGTTTCTGCAGAAAGAGAGAAGGCCCTTCAAGATCTTCAAGATACTTTTGCTAATCATGACAAAGAACTTGCAGAAAGGTAGATTTTATTTGGCATGTTACTTTGGACGTTTGCTGTCGGAGGGTTCAAAATAAGTAATGTTGGCATATTGCGAGTATTGCTGTATTTCTGGATTTCACTATATTGGTATAATGTTATTCAGATTTTCTATTTGTATCATCTTGAAGATTTTTCATATCCACATTTGTTTCAGAGATGCTACACTGAACAATGCAAACCAGCAGATAAAGAGCATGGAGATGAAGCATGATTCTATGAATGCTAAACACCAATCAAAGAAAGAAGCATGGGAAAAGAATCTTCGAAATGTAGAAGAATCATGACGACGTAATATACCCATTCTAAATCTGACAGTATTTCCTAACGCTATATTGATTAGTTTTTGACATAACATTATACAGAATTATGATCTTACAGTCAGATGTGAGTTATTGAATGCTGAGTAAGAAGCATCCTCTGGGCAAGATGTACAAAAAGAATTAGAACACAAACTGCTGTATAAACGACTGAAGGTATTTTGCATTCCATTGTTTTACTGGCTTGAATAAGACGAATTATTTTCTTTTTCTTCTCTTGTTAACTGGATTCGTAACTTGTAGGAAGAACACAATTCATTACGTGATCTTGCTGATAGAATGATTGAGGAGAAGGACAACGAAATTTCAAGACTTTCAGATGATAATAAGAATATTCGCCGATCTCTAGAATTGAGACCAACAGTATTTTTTCTTCACTTTTATTTTACTTTGTTTGTAAACCTTGGCATGATTCTCAAACATACTCATGAAGTGGCTTTTTACTTTTGTAATTCTGCACTGAAGAAGTAATAATTTATCCCAGGACAATCACAATGATAAGTACAACACAGGTATATCAACAGCCTCGCAAAAACTGGATGTTCTGAATTCAAGCCCCTCTTTAGCAGAACAGCAGATTCTGGTATAAATATATTCTTCTCAGCAAATCTCAGGTTTTAATATTTAGTTCATTGAGTGTAGTTGTGAGAATCCTGGCATCCAATAAGACAAACTTTACACTATACTTGAGCTCTAGGATGTAAGATACATTTATTGCATACCTGGAGTTTCTTTGTTTTGCATATTATTTTTATCACCCTTGGCTCTCAGGTAGAAATGTTGGTCTACTTGTCTAGATTTTTTCTCCTTTCTGATTTCTTTTTCTTTCTTTTTTTTCCCTGCATTTCAGCTTTTAGCGAGGCAACAAGCTCAGAGAGAGGAAGAGCTAGCACAATCACAGCGGCACATTTTGGCACTTCAAGTATGTCTACCTCGCTTTGTATGTTAAATATATTTTTACACTTCAGTTTCTGACGTTTGCTTCAATTCAGGAGGAAATCGAAGAGCTTGAACGTGAAAAATCGTCTCCACAGCCAACAGGCATGAAGTAGTCTGGATTTATGCGGTTTGATGATCTCCATGTGCTATGTGAAAGACAAGAAATTGCAGTCAATGAACTTTCCATAAAATCAGTTTAGTTGAAAGTGAAAATGTTGAATTGATGACACTGTAATACAAGAAAAGTTGTAGAAAAAATTGTTGTCATAAACAAAGTATTGAGGTAATTGCAAGCGAGGACAAAATGAATTGAAGTCACATAAGACTTTTTATCTGCCACAAAATACTGTCCTGAGTAGACATCATATAACGTTGTAGCTATACAATTAGTCCCTTATGATGTTTGTTATAGAGGGAATTATATCTTTTATCTAAAATTAGATTCCATATGAGGTAGAAATTGAGCTTAGGATTCTCTGTGGGATTTTTATTTTTTTATTTTAAAGTGAATCATGATTCTTCTTTTTGAATTTTCTGTTCTGATTTCTTCTTTCCTAATTGTACTAATATTGATACATCACAAATGCAGGAAGCCATGTTAAAGGAGGAGCTTCATAACATGGAAAGATCAAAGAAGAAGGTGTTGATATGACATATCTAAAAAATGTTATCTTAAAGCTTCTTGAAACAGGTAACTGCAGAGAGCGATTAACAATCAACTTTTGTTTGTTTCTGCTGTCTTATAAGGATGAATATCAAGATTAAATTGATGTTTTTAGAACTCTGACTATTTATTTACTCTGATAAATTTCTACAAAACAGGGGAAGTGGAGGCTCTGTTACCTGTAGTAGCAATGCTTCTTCAATTTAGTACTGAACAGGTAAAATTCTCATTTTCTGCTTGATGCTCCATTTTTTGGGCCCTTTTTTTGTAGTTAGAGGTGTACCTATACAAAACAGATGTCTTAAAATACTGTGTTTCTATGGCATTGTTTTCTTTCATAGAAAATTAGCTGTTTGTTTATTGCTGCATCTTTTATGCATACATAGATGCAGAAGTGTCAACAAGCCTACCACGCTTCTACAGATGAGCCTCCCAGCCCTGCAATTGATACTACAGGGTCAGCTCTCTCCCTTTTCTCAAGATTCTCATTTTCAAAGTAGCTAAACGAAAGCCAAACAGGAATTTTTTCATTGCTTGGGAAACCACCTACAACTACCAACCATCGGCAACACTGTTGGCTGCCAGACTGCAGATTCGAAAGCAAAGGTGATAGTTGCGGCAAATCTTGTATTTTTTTGTAACAGTAGATCAGTTGTATTCTTCATGAACTTGTTCAGATGTTGTAAACACCAGTTACAAATGACATTGGTATACAACCATAGGAGATGAACATTTTGGCTGTGTTTGGCTATGCTGTCTGGAAATAGCTTGGAAGCTTGACAAGCAATTGTTTTATTTTATTTTTTTTCTCAGTATAGAGTATTATATGAAGAAAGGGTTGTTAGAAAACATTATACAATAATTACATTTATTGAGAAACACAAATCCAAATGGTTATTCTCCTCTCTCTCTCTCTCTCTCTCTCTCTCTCTCTCTCTGAGCTTCATTCCGCTATTTATACTTAAACTAACACAATTGGATGATCTATTGTTTTATACTTAAAACTCACTCAATTGGATGATCTATTGTCTACTAATATTACGCATGAAGACCAATTCGCACAAGTAATTCAAAAAAATATCAACAAAAATTGAGTGCATTGCCAAGCAGAAAAGAGGAAGAAATGGGTCATGAAGAATTTTCTTACACCGACGGTTTCCAAGGACCCAGATGTATACAGCACATGCTACATTAAATTTTTGCACTACTTGTTCTTTTGAGGGAAATACAAGTCACCTTTCATTTTCGTGGTAAAAAATATTGCAAGTTGGGTAGGCTAGTGGGGTTGGTAAATGGCAAAGGGTGATAACTAAGTTGCCGTGTTCAATTAAACTTATTATGATCCAAAATTTCATTTGTTAAAACAGTCAAGCCTTTTCCTCTTTTTCTTTTTTTGGGAGTAGACTTCAAAGTTAATTGTCAAATGATAAATGTTAATAAAGATAAGCAAACATGATTACCCCATACAATAAAGATGAAATTGATCAAATATCAACATTATTGATCCAGCGAAGATCCTTCTCAACTACTTTTACAAGTAGCATAATCAGCTAAAGAATTTCAAAGAAAGCCAGCAAAAATACTCAACTACCACCAAGACATGACAAAACAGGAAACTTAGACATAAGACATGAAATAAGACGACACACAAAACCAAAACCTACATAATTTTTTTTTTTTTTAAACTAAACACA
The DNA here is from genome assembly GCA_035584115.1 of Cedrela odorata. Taxonomy (NCBI): domain Eukaryota; kingdom Viridiplantae; phylum Streptophyta; class Magnoliopsida; order Sapindales; family Meliaceae; genus Cedrela; species Cedrela odorata. The sequence continues at coordinate 673,952 of JAXCLQ010000012.1, read as the reverse complement.
AATCAAGCATGCTTTGCCTGGAAATCCTTCATGAAAGCAACCAACTTCTCCACTCCAGCCAAGGGCATAGCATTGTAAATTGAAGCTCTCATTCCTCCAACCGATCTATGCCCTTTCAATTGCACCATTTTCTCCTTTGTAGCTTCCTTCACAAACTCAGCTTCCAAATCTGACTTCTCCAAAGTAAATGGCACATTCATCAATGACCTTACCGATTTCTCAACCGGGCATCTGTAAAATCCAGTGCTCTCATCGATCGCATTGTACAACAACTCAGCTTTCTTCTTGTTCATCTTCTCAACCTCATTCAATCCACCCAACTCTAACAAGTACTCGAAAACCAGCCCACACATGTAAATGCAATAACAAGGTGGTGTGTTGTAAAGTGATTTGTTTTCATCATGAATCTTGTAATCCAACATCACAGGAGTTTTTTCCCGGGCATTTCCAATCAATTCCTTCCTGATAATCACAATAGTAACCCCAGACGGACCCACATTCTTCTGAGCTCCAGCATAAATAACATCAAATTTACTCACATCGACTGGCTTTGAACAAAAATTTGAAGACATATCAGCAACTAAAATCCCAGTTGCATTCTTTGGTGTTGGGTAATTTTTAAATTCCACACCGTGAATTGTCTCATTGGCACAAATATGCAAATATTTGGCATCTGGGTTCTGCTGTAAATCATCGAAAGCTGGAATCTTAGTATACTTTTCAGCTTTTCCAGACCAAATCACTTTTGGGTTACAAAACTTTTGTGCTTCTTTGACAGCTTTATCACCCCACGAACCGGTAACCACAAAATCAACCGGGTCATCGGGTTGACACAAATTCAAAGGAATGGCAGCGAACTGTGTCGTAGCGCCGCCTTGTAAGAACAAAACAGAATATTCTTGCGGTATATTCAAAAGGGTTCTAAGATCCGCTTCAGCTTTTTCAATGATGGATTTGAACTCCTTACCTCTGTGGCTCATTTCCATCACGCTCATGCCAGATCCACGCCAGTTGTAGAGCTCCGCTTGGGCCCTGAGCAAAACTTTCTCCGGCAGCGTGGCGGGGCCGGCGGCGAAGTTGAAGACACGATCACCTTGATGGGTTTGGATCTGGATGGGCGGGCTATCGTGTGTTGTAGCAGTGCACGTGACTGAAATGAATCTTTTGTTAGTGGGAAAATTGAATCTGAGGTCGGTGAAAGCTGCGAGGTTGTTTTTGAGTGGATGGCGATTAGGATTTTGGAGAAGCAAAGAGTGTGGTGATGATGATGATGTCATCGTTGCCATGGCTTCTTGTCGTTGGTGTTGAGAGAGAGTATCGAACAGAAAGTGCTTTTTTTTGGACAGCTGCTTTTTAAAGCCTGTGGGAAAACACTGAATCTTGTAGGGCACATATAGAGGCGAGATGTCAGTTCTAAGGTTGGTGAGACGTGGAGATACAAAACGTCGTCGTTGTACATCTACATCTTGTATTTCATATTTAATCTCATGTTATAATAATATTAACAACCCCACTAGCATTAGAAAAAAAACCACCTACAAATTTAGGGTACTGATTCTGGATAAACTTCTACAAAGATGTTCAACCAATTTAGAATTTTTAAGAGAAGGCTCTATGAATTGATGCCACTCGACCTGTCAATTTGATTCCCACTAGAGATAGAAATGATTCATTCAAATATGCCTTGCCTCTTCCCATATCTGAAAGTCTGAAATAATTTAGCCTTACGATTCTGGACACAGAAATTTAGCCTACAATTTAAAAACTGATTCCAGTAGACCATATAAAATGAAAATAATTGTACAGAAGACCAATACTCTATTAGGGTACTCCAATATCAAGCTATGCTCTGGATGGCAATCTAGAAAACATATGAACTTTTGAAGCTACAACAACAACATGTGAAAATGAAAATAATTGTGTCATCATTGAATTATTGTGTTTTAAGAAATGGCACTGAAAAAAAAAAAGTTACAACGAAAGAGAATTATGTTCAGTTGGAACATACAAAAACAACAATTGGTTGTAGAGATATAATATAAACAACCGGGCTGCAGGCCTAAATAGATTCAAAAGTACAAATATTCCCGGGTGCAACTCTAGTTGCTACACTTTATTTTCTGTCTTCCCCTCCAACCCAATTAGGTAAAAAGTTAGTAGCTATACATATGTTATAGCCGAGTTTCCAGTAGAAAATGTGCCGGTTCAGATTTTGATATGTATCCAAACTTAGATGTGCAGTACTTCCTGTGAACCCCAGTGAGTTTTCCTACTGCTGCTTTCTGGTGGAACCCAATCATAAGTCTTGCACATTCTCTGAAAGCAAGCGACAAATGAATCTCGTCGGTATGAGGTTTGTCGAAAGTTATAAATTCTCAAGGTAGAGAAAAAGACTCACAATAGTTGATCTTCTGAGTAGCCACTATGCAACTGGCATGTCTTACTCCACTGCTTTAATCCGTAAATAGTGCATTGAGCTGCATAGATAGCAGCAGCTGCTAACAAAGATGGTGAGAATTTGAGCATCTCGTACTCCACCAGGGAAAGCTCGATTAAGAAGAAGGACAGTAGCTGAAGCTGAAGGTTATATAATTATGTTATTGTGACTATTATACAATGATATTGCTGATTATATATATACTTGATAAAAAAGAAACTAACCAACCTTCTTGTCGGATTGGGCAGCCTTAAGAAACCTTTGAAGAAAAACATAAGGTGTCGGGACTGACATGTTAAATTGCAATGTGTTAAGCATCAATGATTCCTGCAGGTTGTGAAGCAAAACCATGTTCAATTATATGGCTTCTGATACTAGAGTTTAAATGACATTTGACAACAGTCACTTCATCCAAACAATAGAAAATTACCATTTCAAGAACTTCTTTCCTAGTGTAAGCTTTATCAGATATAAGAATCAAGTCCTCAACAACAGGAACGGAAACCTCCTCGTACTTGCACGCTAAAAGCATAGCAACCAAACCAACTAACTGAAGCTTCTTTCTAACTACATTTTGTTGGGATAAAAATCTGTCTACGAGATTAACAGTAAGAAACAATGTCTCATTCATGAGATCAAACTTGTCGTGCACCTGTGGGTTCAAACAAGAGGAGTGCAATCATTAGTAATTGACAATGATTTGAGCAGCATTCAAAGATCTTAGAAGGAAAATATTTGAACCAAAAACCCAAGTTACCATTTAGGCATTTGGATCAGTTGGGAGCACTAAAATACCTCAATTAGCCAGTCAATTAGTATAGCCCTCATCTTTTCATTCATGTCTAATTGTTGCACCATGTAGTTTGGTGAGACACAGCTAAAACTCTGCAAGTATTGAGTGGAAATTAATATTCTCCTCATTAGGCATAACATGTACAATCAGAGAAGGAATTTGAATTTTGAGCACATCAATATATTTCGCCTAACTTAGTAATAAATTAAATTTGCCAGGAAATTTACAGAGTTATTTGACATAAAGAGAAAATCCAGAGCAGTCCAGCAATTAAAACCTTAAAGGAATGCATCCCATAAATGGATCATCTACAAATGACAGATTTCTACATAGGTGTCAAGAAAACTTTAGATTAATTAATGGGAGAAATAGTGGAAAACTTGTTTTAGCCGGATTTCATTATGGTTTGTGGTTCATCCTCGCATATAATTCCACATTAAGGCCAATATGTACAAACAAGTGCTAGAAAATTTGCGCAATAATCTTTGCACGCTTTCTTCCTGTATAAAGACAGTATGGAAATGGGATGCTAAGTACTAAATACTTTTCATGAATTTTCTTATTATTTCAGCGACGACAATTTTATTAAATCACCAATTGTTACTAATAATGGATCAAATATAAAGTCATAATGACGATTAGACCTAAAAGAGGACCTCCTAGATGCTGACTTACCTATCAATGCAAGAATTCAAAACATCTATGAAACCACGACACAAAAAAAAATGCCCTAATTGAATTGAAATATATGATATCTACCACAGCAGCTTCAAAATTAAAGCATATGCAAGCAAATATTTACCTCCATTTTCCTATAATAGGCGAACAAATCTTCAACATATTCAACAACTGATAGTGGATTCTTTGCATCACAGCTATCAATATCCACAATAGACTCTTCCACTATATCCTCCATTTCAACTTCCTCCTAGTAAAATTTAGCAAATGATTATGGATTTGCCAAATTAATCAACAGATTTCAATAATTCCGACTTCTTTGAAGAGAAGAGTGATAGATACCATTTGATCCACCTCATTTAGGGTTGCTTCTGTTTCCTCTAAAAACATTGGTTCCGGTTGGTCTATGGGCGTCTTGTTTTCCTCCACATCTATGAATATACAATCTCCAAATACATTTGTTGTGTTTGCAACCGATGTTTTTGGCTTCTTAGTTTCGTGCGCCGCCTCAGGGAAAGTTTGTGGATTGCATGCAATTTGAGAAGCAAACTTTCTGAAGAACAATAGATTATGATCAAACAATTAGGGTTTGATCTATGAAAATTGACAAACAACACCACGACTCAGTTCAATGGAGGGTTTTGTCCCCTCTCTCTCTTTTAAAGAAAGCAAGATCCAATTTCAAATTTCAAATTTCAAATTTCTTTCCTTTTCCTACCTTTTTTCCCATCAACCAAAAATAATAGAGAAAAGTAAACAGAAAATTTCAAATTCTAACCTTGTAAGGGGTCGATGCACTGGATCAAGCTGGTTTTTTTCACAGATTGCATGTTTTCTGTGTAAAAAACATCAACCAAAATTTACCTCAAAGGCAATAAAAAAGTACAAAACTAGCTCAAATTTGTAAAATTCTAAAGAAGAAATCAATTACTCTGACAAGCTTCTCTTGTTAACAACACATGGATATGCTTCTGCTCCCACAAAATGATTAATTACACTTAAAGCTCTTCTGGTGTGCCTAATCTCCTGCCCAAACTCCCTGCCACCCATTTCTAATCCCCCTTTAATGCAACCAAAAAAAAAAACAAACAAGTCCAAGTCAGATCCAGGAATCACTAGCTATATTAAATCTTACAATGCAAAGAGATCACACTAAATTTCATTGATTTACCTTGAAAATTTGTGGGTTTGGTGATATTCGGATTGTTCTCATCAGATATAACCATTTTGTTCATTTTCACAGTAAACAATCGCAATCACAATCGTAAAACCCACCTTCAACAATCCGAAAAAAATCCCCTTAAAATCTACAACAATATGTCAGTATGTCAGAACATTTAAAGAACCCTAAAAGAGTTGAGACAAAGGAACAAAAACAGTAGAGAAATAAAAGGGGAGGAAACAAGGGGTACTTGTCCTCTCTTTTTTTTTTTTTCAAAACCAACGGCTAGTAAAATGTGACCGTTGGATTATATGGATGGCGATGACTTTTGCTTGCTAACGGTCACTTAGTTGGCATGTGGCGTGCCGCATCTGATTTCAAATTATGAGAGTGCGTAGGTGGAAAGACATGATTGGTTAGGTTTGTATTTATACAGTTTGTCAGGTTCGGCTCTAATGCGCTCTTGCCTAGGCTCTCTAGGGTCCGCCGCAATTCTATGACCCCCAGCTACTATGACTATAGGTTATTATTTAAATCCTGCCACGTCACCTTTTTTCTTTTTCTTTTTAATTTTATTTAATTTAATCTGAATTTCTGAATTTTTTTTTTAATATTATAAGGGTAAGATTTTATTATATAGAACAAATGTATAGCAAAAATGTTGCACTTGCTAATTCTTTTATCATCCAAAAAAAAATTAATATCATTTATTGTGTATTACTTAAATAAAAGTTTACGAAGTAATTTAATTAAAATATTATTAAAATAATTAACTATAATCATCACAATATTCAAATAAATAACTCAACACCGAAAAAATATTTAAGTCGTTTTATAGAAATTAAGAATTTATTTGTTACAAATATATAAATTGTCTTTATTTATTTATAAAAACGTAAAAACTCAAAGACGCAAATGTAAGGTAAGATGCAATTTGTTGTATGCTCATAAAAAAATTATCTCAACACATTTACTGCTACTTAGGCAAGTAAAAATAGTATCTCAATTATGTAAAGAGAATATTCTATTTAAAGATAAATAATTATGAAAACCAAAAACCAACATAAAATAACTCAAACATGAGTATATATCAGCAAGCCATATCGCTCTCATTCCTTTTGCCTCACTCACCTCTAATAAGTACAATAATCAATAGCCGCTAAATAACTAAGTTGTTTGGTCCATAATGGTAACCCTTATCTGTAAAAAGTCTATTGTCCCATCCATCTAACTCTTTAACTCTATGCCTCTACCTGCAGTAAATATCAAAAACAAATAAAAATAGATTTTAGAGTTAGCAATATTAAGGGCTCACAGGGTACAAAAGAAGTTAACTTACCGGCGAGTAGATAATTTTTGGTGATACCCAAGAAAACTTGACATATATTTTACAAGGAACTGAGATGCAATTACTTGTTTTTGAAGAGACTAGACAATGGAATCCGGCAGATCTTTTTGTCATCTGCTTTCTTCTGTTTATCAATCTTCTTACTGATTCCCTTCTTTGATAACGAATTGCAGTCTTTCTTCTCTAAGATGTTTTCCACAGTCACCTTTATTCCTTCTGTAGATAATTGACATGTCTTGAGTACTTGCTGATTTTCCTCGCCCATCTGCTGGCTCTCTTCTTTCGGAACCACCTTTACTTTCTTCTGTTTCCCAATTTTCTTATTAGCTCCTTCTTGTGATAATGAATGACAATCTTTCTTCTCTAAGATGTTTTCCTCAGTCACCTTTGATTCTTCTGCAAGTAATTGACACGTCTCGACTGCTTTCTGATTTTCCTCACCTATTGGCTGGCTCTCATCTTTTGGAACCACCTCTTGGTTGTTTATAGTTAGGTCCTTCTTGAAGGGATTGCATTTCTCTATCCCCTTGTGCTTTTTGACTGTTTTTATCTTTGGTTCAGAACCGGAAGGTGCTGAAAAGCGTTTTCTACCTTTCTTGACTACAATTTCATTCTTTACTGAATCTTCCTTGAAGACGTCGAGTGGCAGATACTTTTTCTCCTCTTCACCAACCACCTCTATTCTTGGAGCAATCCCAATGGTTTCTAAAATAATTTTCCCAAGAACAAATCTTGTCTCATGTGGATTTCCCTTTCCAAGCAAGTCATAGTCAATCATGAAACTCTCTCTTTCACTTTTGTAGGATTCAATACCATCTACCAGTATATCAAAAACTTGTTGAACATTCTTCTCAATTTTCTTTGATACAAATACCTGGAGAACAAATAACATGTCGAATTCATTAAAAACATTCATCTAAAAAGTACACGTAATAGAAGAGTATTATTGTTGACACCAGAGAGCGATTTTTCATTGCATTTTTTGCCCCTCTACCATTATTAATTAAAGGAGAAAATTAATAACAGGCACCTATTTAATCAAAAGCGAGCACTATGTCCTTAAATAGAAAAAAGGGGGAAACTCAGGAACCTAGATGATAAAATCAAATTTAACAGCAAATCAGATTATGGTGCACCGAATTCAACTAATAATCTGAAAGTACGAGGCACCTTATGATGTACACAATTCTAAAGTTTATCGATACAGGCAAAAAAAAGGAAGATGAAATTATAAGGAATATAAAATGAAATGAAATAAGATTGTACTTACATAACCAGATTCTGCCTCAGTCAAACCATTGACACAGTCTCCCACTAAGGCTGATAACTGAGTAACTTTTTCGGCAAGTTCTTCATCTGATTTAATTTCAGAAAACCCAGAGATCTCAGGAACAAAGTTAACTTGCTCTTTTGCATGTTCTCTTGCAAATTTAACACCTTGCTTCCACTTTCCATGATAGAGGACAGAAGCAAAAACGTAGACTACAAGAGCATCCTGAGGGAAACTGACCAATGCTTGGTGAAATGCTAACAGTCCTACCCTATGCAAATCACAAAATAAGATCAGCTGTCACATTCCAAATACTTAATCTCAGTAGCAAACACTACCAGTTCCTAGTTCATCCCAAACTGTATACTTGAACTAGTCAGAATGTTCCATTTACTTCCCTACACAAGCCACCAATGCTATCTACTACAGAGTAATTTATAATCTTGCAGTCTAGGTTTAAAAAGCATCCTCAAACCCACTTAACTAAACAAATTTCAATAGAGTCAAAACACTGATTCTGATAACCAAGTTAATGATATGATATCGGTAATTATTATTAAGAAGTCATCACGATTACGAACTACAATCGGACAGAATAAGCAAACATTTGACTCACCACAAAGTGTAATCAGCAGGATGATCACAAGAGACCAGCTTATCCAAATTAAACAATAATTTCTGCAAAACAAATTGGAAACATGTTCAGAAAGTAAAACCTTTAGAAACCAAAATGAATTTTCTTGAACAAATTTAAATTTGGATTGAACTTGAAACAAGTTAGAGTTAAAAGAACAGATCCATGCAGTATAGATGTAAATACCAAAGGAGAGTATGCATTGCTACAGTAGAAATAAAGTCATATCAAAAACATCGAAGAGCTCTTGTTCATCCACCTCTTCCATAGAATGCTTCGTGAAAATGATTGACAAAATTCTCAAATCATTCCAAAATATACTCAATGTTAGTTTTCAGCAAATTTAACCGTACCTGATGTTTCCAAATTATTTTCCAAATCATCAGTAATTCTCAAATTAGTCACAAATTTCTAAAATAAATCCACATAATCATTTAATAATCTTTTAGAAGTATTACCATTCTCCAACTCAAACTAAAAATAATAACCACATAAAGTCTCTCTAGTATTCCAATATTTTCTCATCTTACTCTGCAATTCAAAATAATTTTAATACAATGGTTATCACGCCCTGTATGGATCTCTACACATCACGTGGTAGCATCATCTTTATCATTTATACAGTTATGATAGGACGAACAATTTGTTGTTTCCATACAGCAAGACTTACCATCAGCATCATGGAATTTTCTGCAGGTATTTTACTAGTCTGTTGATCAAAATATGCTGCCTGCAATACAACTCATTTCAGGCATAAACTTTAGTATTGACAATAACATGGGTTATAAGATGGCAAGTTGGAAACCAAGAATTACGAACATGAAAGGGAAGTAAAATTTCCAGCAGGTTGTATCTACGAAGCAACCAGATTGAAGGCTCAGCAGCTCCGTAAGACAGCATGTAATTCAGTTCCATCATTATCCTGGACTGAATAAACAAAGAATTAAGAAAGTCATTTTGGTAAGGCCAGTATGATGAATAATTTGTAGAATAATGACATTAACAGGTATGATCAAGAGGTCATATTAAGAACTCCAGAAAGAAAATAGATTTCGTGAATAAATGAGAGGATAAGGAAAATACTTTTTTCCACATACATTAAATAAATGAAAAGATGCAATTAAGCCAAATCATCTAATAACCTAAAACTAGAAATTCAAATCGTCTTAAAATACCTTGTCCAGTCTCTTAATAGAAGATGAAAGGCTACGTATCGCAGTCTCAGTATCCTTACAAAATGACAAGCCCAGACGAGCTGCAATTCTTAATCCCCTCAAAATCCTAGCTGCATGACAGGGATTGCATACAATTTTCCTGTTAAGGTAGTTTGATACCATATGCAGCCACTTGATTCAAATTTCATGGTGATAAAAGACTACTTATAAAAGATGGAGCACCTACCGCAATCCTCTGTAAATGACAAATAAGCAGGGATCAATGTCCTAAGCTGATTCCACAAATCATCATTTAAACAGGGAATAGCAACTCTCAGCAAACTTCAAACAACACAGATTGAAAAGAAAAAAACAACTTGTAAAATGAGTCAGAATTACATTTACTAAGGTAGAGAGTTACCTTCAAGGTTCTCAAGTCTGTAATCCCATTTGTGTAATCATAGATTTTATTCAGAAAAGGGTCAAAAAATAAGCTGCTTCCACAAGGTCAAAACACAATCTTTAATGTGACAGCATAAAGTAAGACCAATGATATAAATCACAAGCCAATATCTACTACAATAATTACTAGGATTATTTTCCTGAAAACAAACATAAAATAAATAAATGGAATAACAAACCACACCTATTAATTGTGAAGTCCCTGTGCATGCTGTTTCTCCAGAGGATTAAGTCTTTCCCATTACATCCACGTGGCACTTGAGATAAAAGAACTTTCTCTTTTTCTTCAGCATGTTTTGCTACTGTCTTAAAACTGGATACCTGTCAGAAAAATTAGAAAAGAGTACATGCCTGTTCAAGATAGGATACTAGACAAAAGCTACAAAATATTTGCATCAGGAAGTTATAGCTGAATGAAAACAGCAAAGTATTAATTATCAAATCCACCAGCCAACCTCAATTACAGAACCTCTAACATGGACCCGGCATATGGGAAATCGTCGTCCAACAATCTCACAACGATGAAATTGCTTTCGGATCTGCAGTAAGATATTGGAAAACCCAACAAAAAAAATTTTACTATTAACTAACACATGCATTTCATTACCACTACATTCACGGGAAAAGACTGAAGTAGTGCCACCAAAACCTGTTTAAGATTAGCCGTGGTGATCACATCAAAATCCTTAGGTACTTTTTTCAGGAGTAAATCTCTCACACATCCACCGACTAAATAAGCCTGATAGCCTGCTCGTCACATAAAAGGGATCATCAAGTATGAATAAATAAGCCATTTAAATTTCATGCCCGCAGAGATCATTATAAACATGGCACATAGTATATACAGAACCAAATCAAACAAGAACTAATGTGAAATTTGATAAAATGGCATGTGCTTTAGCTTAAAACTCCAAACTTTCCACAAAAAAAGCTTAACCAAGAAGCCTATTAAACTGCAAATAACATCGACTAGTTCAGCAAATCAAACAAGCACCAATGCAAAATTTGATAAAATGATGTATGCTTTAGCTTAAAACTTCAAATTTTCCATAAAACATGCTAAACCAAGAAGCCCGCTAAACTGCAAACAACATTGACTAGTTCAGCAAATGGAATTAGAAATAAAATTATAACCAAGAAGCTAATGAAATGGTTAAATACAGGTACCTTCGTTTCTGAGAATTTTCAATACAATCCAAGAAGGCAGCGAAATCATATCACGACTTAATCCGAACACCCCCGCATCTACTTTTCTCCATTTTGACACGTCAACTGCAGCAAAAACGTCGCCAAAATGAAGTCTTTTAACCATACAAATACATAAATACTACTACACTCGTCACTACATACAATCTTTAGATACCTTGGTAAGCAGAAGAATCAGAACCCATTTCAGGTGAGATTTGAGGTTTTAAAGTGTGGTTGAATCTCTGTTCAAACGTTCAGAAATGAGAAGTAAACTAAAAGATTACAAAGTGTTTGAATAATTGCCTCAGAGAGAAAATAAAATTTAACATAAAAATGCGAAGAAATAAGATACCTGAATCCTTGTTAAGGATTTGAGCCGTGATAAAAGATGATCTTTGACTTTAATGAGGGTAGCCATGAGAGGAAATTTTGCATGGCGCACTCTTTCGCGCAATAACGTATAAGTATTATGTAGCGCCAACGGGTGACAGAGACGATAGTTCATTTCATTTTCGGCAACATTACTATACTATGATGCGCGCGTCTGAGAAACCTATTCTTGTGTATTCTGACTGTGACCCATTTGCACTCACAGCCTCGTCTCTAGCCGTTGAGATGAGTTCAAAATGAGGAGAAATTACATGGGACCCATTTGCATTCACAGTCTCATCTCTAGCCGTTTATTTGAGTTCCAAAATGATGGGTCCCATTACTAGGCATATGACACATGATCACCGATTTAGAATTAATTAATGTTATAACACCAAACCTAACTTAATACGTGAATTAATACTCACTTAGTTATGGTTATTTACACGTGTATATAAGTGTAAATTTAGTATTGGTAGAAAAGGTAATGTAAATTTAGAACATAACGAGTTTATATATTTTTATGCAAATTTGATGATATACTTTCTTAATTTAATACTATTATAACTTATAAGTACAATTATTAAAATACTTAATAAACATTAATTTTTAACGTGACTGCTTAAAGATCAAATTATTTCGTAATTAAATTTGACTTTACTTTCTACTCTACGACTCTATTACGTGTGCTAGTAATTGAAGTTTTGTACAAATTATATGATGCTATAATGTTTGTTTATAAATATGATAAATAACCGGAATCGATTTTGTACGCCTAATTTTGTACGTATAATGCTACGTATCCGAATTTTGTAATCCAAAATTTGCAAGTCAACAGCAATGTTGAGAAATCGGACACCCAATCTTCAAAGTTAAGGCCCAAGAGGAAAATACAAAATCCAGAACAAAAGCCCAGCAGGAGAGGGAACAGAGTTCAGAGCGTACCAGAACACGTATAGTGACGCGCGTGAAACAATAAAATTATCCAATCAACCATCCACACATCAATTGGCAAATCTGTCTTTTTAACATAGAAGAGAGACAAGACAAACCAACTCCTGTCTCGAGAGAGTTATATAAACTCGCGTCTATAAGCTCGTGAAACTCACAACACTGTCTATAAGGATTCTTCAATCACCGCAATCAACAAACATACAAACAACTTTTTCATTGTCTCGTCTTAGGTGGGTTAAGTTTACAGAACTATTTCACGCGCGATTTCCTTTGATAATTTCTTGTGTTTATTTTCTCTAAGATATCGCTTTTGATTATTTTCTAGGGTTAGGGTTTTGTTTCTCTTTTTGATCCATCGGTTTGTGGTCGTGTTTTTGTTAGTTTTTTTTTTTTAATTGGATTCATTGAAGGGGCCTCCGGAGGGATGGGGGATGGAGAGGAGGCGTTGAGCGAATCGGGCGGCGGTGGGGGACCGGGAGTTAAGATCAATATCCGATGCTCAAACGGTACGAAATTCGTGGTGGAAATCGATCTCGAATCCATCGTTGAAACGTTCAAGGCTGTTCTTGCCGAGAAGTGCGAGATTCCAGCTGAACAACAGCGCTTGATTTACAAAGGTCGGATCTTGAAGGACGACCAAACCCTCAGAAGCTACGGTACTACATCCAAATTAGTCTGTCTTTTTTTTTTAATATCATTTTATTTTTTATTTACCTGTGCAATAATTTTTTTTATTTGTTGAATGTTTGGTGGTACGGCGTCCGTGTGTGGTTGTCAATTATTCATTTTAGGGATTATGATCTCATTTTGGGTTTTAACTGTTGGACGAATTGCTTATTTAACTTGGGAAATTAGTTTTGTTGTCTTAGGTTACTTAGGGACTGAAATGTGTTTTATGGTGGACGTATGGTCCCACATAGTGTTGGATTGGGACTTACTTTAGTCTAGTGCTCGAAGGTATGGATTTTGTAGGGGCGGTTCTACCTGTAACGTTGACGTTTACACTTCATTTGGGAGGGAAGGATTCCAAGAGGAAAGAGAAAAGGATAAGAAGTTAGATTATTTACCCCTTTTGGTTGAACAAGAATGGTAAAGTGGGAAGGAAACAGGGGAAATGTAGAATGATTGGAGTTTCCATACGGAATTTTTCCATAAGTAGATGGAAGAGTGATAGAAAAAGCAAGGCCCATGAAAGGGAGAGGAGGAGGACCATTTTTTAACTTTTACCCATTTCCTATCTATTGTTCACAAATATGGGGAAACATGTATAACTATGACATACGAGGTTCAATGGATATATCAACCATGCCACTGAAAGACATACGGTCCCTAATCTCTTCATTTATGTTCCTTTTCATTTCTTCCCTTTCTATTGGACATAACTGCTTATTGTTGTACTTGGTCCATATTATTACTATTGTTTTGCCTTTGACCCTTAGGTGTAGAGAAGGGGGAGGGGGATGATCCAGAGGTAACGATCAGAGGACGTACATATATCAAGCAATTGCTAGAGTTATCTTTTTTTTTTTTTGGGTTACACGCTCCTCTTGTTTGGCTTTCAAGTAGTACTTCTGTAACACTTGTTATTTGCAAATTTTATTTTGTGCCTTCTTTCTCCTTTATCTGTGAATTGCATCAAGACGTTGTTAGTATAGTTTCTATTGAAATGATATTTCCCCTAGAATTACATTTACATGCCTTTTTGTTGGATCCTTGCTTGTGCAATGTGCTGCATAGATCTTGATGATATTCTAGGTTGTTTGATGGGCGCATATTAAACTATTTAATCCTAGCGAGCATGTAAACTGCATTTTAAGGAAACTTGCTAGAATAAAGAATGGAATGTTAGTCATCAAAATGTTTACAGTAGTATGCCTTGATTAATGTCACCTTCTTTGTTTTTCATGGACAGGTTTGGAGGCGGATCACACAGTGCACATGGTCCGTGGTTTTGCTCCATCTGCACCAACAAACACTGCTGGAGCAGTCAATACTGGAGGTTCGACTGCCGTTCAAAATGACACAAGGGCTGTGGGTACAAATGAAGGTGATGTTCTTGGTGAATCTGGTGGATCTGGTTTTGGAGCCTCTCTGTTTCCTGGACTAGGCATCAATGGCTTAGGCAACAGTGGTGGCATGTTTGGAGCTGGACTTCCAGAGTTTGAGCAGGTGCAGCAACAGTTGACCAGGAACCCCAACATTATGAGAGAAATAATGAACATGCCTGTTGTGCAGAACCTCATGAATAACCCTGAGATAATGCG
>JAXCLQ010000012.1:614692-635657 GCA_035584115.1 Cedrela odorata | reverse complement strand
GCATGAAATATGGATGGTCTGTGCATACACATGTGCAATTATTTTTTGGTGGAAGGCCGCCACATATCTTCCTCTCGATGAATTTCTAACTGCTTTCTATATTCTGTTGGCATTGCCCCTACAGTATCTTTTTGCGCGTCTTGAAAATTATACTGGCAATTGGTGTTTTCTCCTTTTATTTTATTTTTCTTTTTTAAACTTATAGCTTAATTGTAGGAGCGCCTAACATGGGATTGGAGATGTTGTTGAACATGTTTGGTGGACTTGGGGCTGGCAGTCTGGCTGCTCCCACCAGATCTGATGGTCGTTACTCTCATCCTCTGCTATTATTTATTATAAGATGTTCTACTTTTTTTTTAAATTCTAATCTTTGTTTCCAATTTACTTATTTTATTTTCATCTTTTCAGTGCCTCCGGAGCAATTATATGCCACTCAGTTGTCACAGCTTCAAGAAATGGGTTTCTTTGATACACAGGAAAATATACGGGCTCTAATTGCAACTGCAGGAAATGTCCATGCTGCAGTGGAGCGACTCTTGGGTAATCCCGGTCAATAGATTAATATCAACGTTCAATATTTATCTTGTTAGTGCCCTTCATACGGACTTATGGGATTGATCAGTTGGACAGAGGTCGTAGTCAAAAGCCCATTTTGGGTATGAATAATTTTAGCTTATATGATAGTAAGGGCTGCAAACTTCTATGTGTATTCACTCTCTTTCTAGAGTCTGTCAGGACCTGAGTGTCATTGTACATACTCGGTATAAAGATTTGTCATACGAATTGTTTGGAAAATTTATTATCTGGTGAAATGTGTGACATTTTTCCATTATAAATTTGTGTCAAATTAGATACTGCTTGGTACTTATACCAATTCATAAATTACATTTTTATCGCTTCTGTTGAACCTCAAAAAGGAGAGGAGATAAATTGAATGAGGTGGAAGCTAGCTTGAAGAAAGCTTGTTTTGGTTACTTGTCATAATCTTCTTGATATAAAAATAGCATTTGGAAGCTAATTTGGATCATGCATCTCCTTAATCTATCCGATCTATTTATGGTGATTCAATGACACAACAGCTTCAAATTACTGGTCCAGAATGGAGTTGCATGCCATTGTGCTGGCATAATTTGTTACTTGATGTAACCCTAGTACAATGGGTGAGGTGAAATAGGTGGTCTGGAAACAGCTTCGATTGTCTGTCTACCATGATCATACGATATATCAAAATTTGATCCTATAAAAGTGAAGTGAAAATCTCAAAGGGAGGCACATGATAATACTAATTTGATCCTATAAAAGTGAAAACCTCTTGATAATACCCTGGTTGAGTCCACATGTTTTAACAAATAAAGGGAGAACTAAGGGTAATTTTATCATTTTTGAAGGGATCAATATTGCATATTGGGGACCTATTTGTTACAAATAGACAAACTATGTTCTTAATTGTTAAAACATAATAATACAGCGACTTGATTGTTATTACCTCGCCAATCATTCCATTATCGATTGGACAAAGTATGCAGGTACAGATCTGATGAGGTGGCGACGCAGTGGGGCCTTAAATTCTTAAAAATATAATACCTACAATCTAAATATGGCCTCTACGATGTAAAGCTAAAGCCATGGACAGTAATGCGCCAGTCAATTCTGCCAGCGCAGCAAATCAAGGTGTGTATTTGTGGATTGCCTAAATATGTAGAAATAAAAAATAAAAAAATTAATGAAAGAGCTCAATGCCAAATTAGAAAATTTTAAAAATTGCATTGTTGGGTCTTTGAAGGAGTTCTAATTAATCTTTTTTTTTTTTCTATGCTCGCAATGCACCCGGTATACTATTTGTTAGTGTGTATTATCTTACAAGAATTGAATAACTAGAAGAGATTTTGATTTGAAAATTTAAATTTTAGAGATGGACAATCATCCTATTTTTAAGAGTAAATTAGAGAGTTTTTTTTAAAAAAAAATTGTAATTGTAGTTATACATAGAATTTTTTTTAATAATTTTATAATTATAAAAATAATAAATTTAAAAATAATGATCTCGATTATCATCTTTACATTTATGATACTAAATCGAGTTGTATAAATCACATTCATAATTATGTTGACTATTATCTTCATTATTAAATTTACGTTAATAATTATATTTTAAGTAGTAACAATCGTTGTTACATTTATAATTTTATTTGTGAGAAAAGTAAAATAATAGGGAAAGCTAATATAAAAACTATCATTTGAATGGTATGCATAAAAGTATTTGCTCTAAGAAGTAATTGTAAAATACCCCATTTTTTTTTTTAATGTAAAATTTGTACATGAACATAAATATGTTGCACCTTGTAGGCTGGTGGTGGGTAGAAAAATCAGAACTTCCCATGTTATTTGGCTCCAATTTGTCCAACTAGGAACTGACGCATGCATGCACATATGGCGGTTGTAATATCCATAATCTAGCAATAAACTTAATTAACATACTAAATTATCAGCATCTTTCTTTTCGTAGCAGTCATTT
Source organism: Cedrela odorata (assembly GCA_035584115.1). NCBI lineage: Eukaryota > Viridiplantae > Streptophyta > Magnoliopsida > Sapindales > Meliaceae > Cedrela > Cedrela odorata. Next base: position 633,142 of record JAXCLQ010000012.1, on the reverse strand, counting down.
TCCATCTTAGATTGATTTCATACGCTGTCTAAATTCAGTTTTGCCCAGACCAATCGTTCCAAAAACGTACCTCTCCTCTTCCAAATGATACCAGTTCTATCAAAATTCTCTCAACCTTAGCATGCATGATCATCAAGAGCTGCAACTTTTCACTGTAAAATGATCTTCTCCATTTAATTTTGCATGTTAGGGTTTAAAACGAAGAGTCGTATCATTTGATCAAAGAAAAAATTGGGAGAATTGAATGATAACTGAAAAATAACCTTGGAATTTGTCACTTTTCATCCGTTATATAAGTGTTCCTAGGCTTGCACTTGAATCCTACAAGACACACAGTCAAGAATTCCACAGTCTCCCTCAATCCACAGTTATATATATTTTTTTATTCAATTTTTCATTAATTCTATGGCCAGCCCCAGAAAATCTTATGAGAAGACACCGCAAGAAACTGGTGGAAGCAGTGCTGCTGGAAGCGGTTCTTCTCCTGGTCATACTCGTAGGCCGGATGAAACTGAGAATGTTCCTCCTCCACAGCAACAAGTCGAAGGAGGAGACACTTTGAACGTTGAGCAAGGCACCGCTGCCGGATCAGTTGCTGTTGCTGGTACTCAAACGACTGAAACTGTTACCATTCCTGCTGAACAAGGCCCGCAGAGAAAAAGAGACAGGACTGAAACTGCTGGTGCTTCTGGTAGCGGAGAGAAGAAGCAGCGGAAGAAAACAGAATTGATAGAAGTTACGAGCAAGCCGCCAACTTGTTATGTCTGTGGCAGGGCATTTCAGTCCTGGAAAGCTGTGTTCGGGCATATGCGAGCGCATAAAGTTGGGGAGGAACGTGCGAGCTCCGGTGCATTTCCTCCTCCGGTCTTTACGCCTCCCGGCGGTTCACCAGAAAGGGAACAGAAAGCTTTGCAGGAACAGTTGGTTCCAACTCTTCTTGACATTGCTCAAGAAGTTCTAGCCAGGCCTCAAGAAGCCGCCGCGGGTTCATCTGCTGGTGCTGCTTTTGTTCAACAGCAAATTGGTTCTTCTCCTCGTGCTGAGATTGATTTGAACCTGACCCAAGAGCCAAGTCCTGCTGCCTCTGAACCAACTTCGCCAACAAAGGGTGGTTCCAACTTTGACCTTAACAAGCCGGCGCCGGGCAATGGAGGGGATGATGCTGACAATTCCGGCATTGCGTAATGGGGCTGTCAATTACTGTAGATGAATGTATGCGTTGCATGCATGGTTTATCAAGTACTGATAATACTATCAATTTAGGTTTGTTTTTTCACGCTGTTATGAGTTTAATTATGTTATTTGTGTGCGAACAAGAGTAACCCTTTTGAGTTTGTCATTTCTAGTTTCTGTTTCTTTTATTGAACTAAGAATAAGAATATTTTGGGATTGTAATGAGTTCGATCTATGTTATATATATCTTTACCATTTTATGCTAATTTGTTTTTGCTTATCTTCCTATACCCATATATCTATCTTCTTCGTGATTGGTAAGATGTATGTACTTATGGTACATAAACAATTAGATTCCAATAGTGCATAGTTTCTCAGGAGAGAGAATAATTCTCTCTTCTTCCAAAATGATTGTCAAAAGATGTTGTCAACAAAACGGCCATCACCGGCGTTCGCTGTCCTAGCCAATTAAGATTTGTGGTTCTATTCTGATCGTCAACTAAAGTCAATATGCCTTCTGCCTTGTGATTGTATTAATCTCGGTAGTTTCATTTTGATAACTGATTCATTTCAATAATTTTATCGATATGGTTTTGCGTTAAGTTGCAACTATACGAATAGTAACTATCATTTGCCAATTGCCGTTGCTTTCCATGCACCTTATCATACAATAGCTCCAAATGAAGCATCGCATTCTTTGATACAAGTAATTACTCGGAGAAATTAAAAACCGGTCAACCAAAAATAACTGTCAATTATTCAAGATTTCCCTCCATTATATAAAAACCTCCTAGGGCTTGCTTGCGCTTGAACTAAGTAAAACACACAGACACACAGTCAATGACCAATCCCACAAAACCATCCGATAATATTCAGTCAGTCAACCAAAACACTGGCAACAATATTGCTGATGCCGCCGGAGAGCAACGAGGAAGACATCATGTTAATCGTGCTAGGCAGGCTCAAGGCGAAGGCTCTGATACTAAAGAAAAAGAGCGACGGACCACGAAGAAAGGCCAAGAAGACGACGGTGGGGCGTCATCAAGCAACAACAAGAAGCCGAGAAAGAGAACAGAATTGCTAGACTACACTTCAAAAACGCCTTGTGCTTGTTATAAATGTGGCAAAACTTTTGGACTTGGATGGCCGTATCGGGGCATTTACTTACTTTCGTGTGGGAATCCGAAATAGTATGCTTTCACTCCTATTGCCGCCTCCTCCGGTGATGATCGGTCCTACAAAGCTTCACCCAAATTAATGAACATTGAGCCGGAAGTTCTGTGAGAACAGAATGTGCCGAGGCTGATAAATGTTGCTCGTAATGTTTTGGCACGGAAGCGACAACCGGTTTCTTCTGTTGTTGAAGGAAGCGAATTTGCAACGAAACGCAGCATCAACATCGATTTAAATTTGCCTCCTCCTGCGGACGAAGTCGATGACGAGAATCAATGCTGCTGCAATTTAGAGTCTTAGTTCTCATTGTCGGAATAATTATGTTGGTTTAGGATATGAAAATGGGATGTGCTTGTGTCGTGTTTACAATAAAGATTAGTTCTGTAGCCTTATTAGTATTAATTTGTTATAGATAGATAAATTATATATATTTGTAAAAATGTAAAAATAAAGGGTCCGGATGTAATTATTATCTCATTGAAAATTACATACGTTTACTTTAATTATTAATTTTTTTTAATATACGGCCTGCCGTCTCTAATACTGGTAGACAAGGCTTGGGTGGGAATAAGTAAATGGATTCCACGTATGTATAAAAATATAAGACCCGAGACGCGGGCAAAGTCATCCGCCAATCCAAAGCTTGGTTTCAGTGAATCGTTTGAATGAATACTATTCCGCCCAAGATTCTCGTTGCAGTTTGAAAATATCACACGAACAACTTACTTCTTCGCAGAGTTTTAGATCTCAAAACTTTTACTCGTGAAATCTCCTTTCAGGTAAATGAATTCAACTCTCTCTTTAGCGTTTGTTTGCTTGCCGAGAAAGTGCGAGAAAATTTAGTGGATGTCGAGTTTACTTCATGTTATTTATCATTGTTTGTAGTGAATCGGATTTGTGATCATGATGGAGAGGGCAGAGTCTGGACAGAAGCTGTATACTCGTATGCGACTTTGGGAGCTTCCAGATCAGTTCGTGGTGGAGCCCACCGACGGCTCTAGTGGCTCGTCGTTGGCAATCAGCCGCGCCGATGGCTCGATGCATCTAATTGATGAAGTTCCGGAATGCACTTCTGTTCGAGTTCCTAAAATTCAAACAATTTTTGGTGTTGTTGGAATGCTTAAGATTTTGGCAGGTAAAATTTAAGGTCACTCTCGTGATCTGAAATTAGTCTTCAGAAAATTAAAATGCAATTTAGAGCTTTCGAGATAATTTAGATGTAATATTGTAGAAAACAGTGAATTATGTTAAATTGATGTGTGATTTATGCTTTGGTCATATGTTTTTAGGGTCATATTTGATAGTAATAACGGAGCGTGAATGTGTGGGATCGTATTTGGGGCATCCGATGTACAGAGTTGCATCTTTGAAGATTTTTCCATGTGATCATTCTCTTAATAATTCACCTGCAGAACAGGTGAATCTGCTGCCCGCTGCCTGCTGCTTTAGTTTTTATTTTGCGTGTATGAGTACTGGTTAGTTTGAAGTTTAAACTCTGTGATTGATGTATTAAATTTTGGCAGAAAAAGGTGGAGACAGAGTTTTCGCTGCTGCTAAAGCTTGCAGAGAGGACTACTGGTCTGTATTTCTCATATGACACCAATTTAACACTCAGGTGAACTGTTTTTCCATGTTATTGGCATTTTTCCTTTTCCTTAATTACAGTTCTCATATATAAAATTGCTTTTCCTCTTACCATATGAGTGGGATGGAGGGTCAGTCATAACTTAGAGCTCTAATGTGCATCAATTATGACTTAATTTGCTTAACTAATAATTGTTTTGCAATTTTCTGTCTTAAGTTTTACTCATAATTCAACTATTGATTGTCATCATACGATGTTACAGTGTACAGCGATTGAATACTTTGGGCGATGAATCTAAATTACTTCCTCTTTGGAGGCAGGTAAGCCATGCTGTTTGAACTTATCGATCTCCTTTTTCGGCCATTAATTTTATTTCCGGGAATAATGATACTTCTTGCTTCTGAAGGGATGCTAACCTTTCTTATTTGGTCCTGCTGTTGATTATGTGTGAATGATGGTTTTAGATCTCTATGCTTAAGATGTTGAAGTATCATGAATGTCTCCTGGAGATATATATGTACTAAACAAGAAATTTTATTTTAAAATGTTTCTATTGTTTGCTACAGGCGGAACCCAGATTTCTCTGGAACAATTATATGATGGAAGTGCTCATAGATAGCAAGGTCAGATTTGTTGCCTAAATTGTTTCTATTGTTATTTGCCTATGTCTTACTTTCTTTGTACATCTATATTTCAAAGTGCTAATCGTTTATCTGGTTCCATCTGCAGCTTGATCCATTCTTGCTGCCTATTATCCAAGGGAGTATCCTTATGACAACAACGGTTTTAGCGTTTTGCTGCTATGACATGAAAATATATTTTTGGTTCAGCTATTCCATGGCCAGTTTTTTTGTTTTTTTGGGTACCTAAATTTCATTCTACTTGAGGTGCCTCCTTAATTGATTGTCAGGTTTTAATCACTTTCAAACTGCCATTGGAAGAGACATTGTTGATGTTACTCTGATTGCTAGGAGATGCACTAGGAGAAATGGTAAAATCTTGTGCTTCATTTATTCTATTATCTTCTTGCTCTGATCTGTTTATTTCATAGTTATCTTCTTTTTCCCAACAAATATTAATTGCGTTGATATGTTTTTTGGTGGAGGAATTGACTGATTGTGAAAACATCTAGCCATCATGCTGCCCTGTTACCCTATAAATTTCTTATTAAATGTCTAGTGCTTTAACTTTAGCATTAACTGTTGGTTTATTTTTTCTTTGTAATACAATTAGCAATATTTGGCATGTCATCAGGAACACGGATGTGGAGAAGAGGAGCTGATTCTGATGGGTATGTTGCTAACTTCGTGGAAACTGAACAAGTTGTACAAGTGAATGGGTTTACAGCATCATTTATTCAGGTAATTGTTGATGTACTCTTTTATATATGAATGCAGATATGTTATGGACATGATCTCTCATGTCTAGAGAATATGTTACATGAATAAACAGCTCTAATTTGTAAAGGAAACAATAACCAAAGAATTCAGTGTGCCAAGTGCATTTTTACTAGAGATATCCGGACAAGGTTCTGGAAGAAAACTGACTGTCAACCACTATTTTGGAACCTAAAGGGTCTTGGAGTGAAATTACCATTTGTGTGTAGACCTCCCTTACGGTTTGTTGTTGTAATTATGTAGCTGTGCTGGAATATGCTTCATCAATTCAAGTTCAAACTAGTGTAGTTTCTATAAAAAAATACAAAGAATGAGAGTTTTCTCCCTTTATGGTCTAAAATGAATACTAGTGTTTGAACAAATCCAAATAATCCAAAACAACTGCTTGCTTTGCGTTTTTGCTACGAAGATAGGTCACTGATCAATAACGTTTTAGCAGGTTCAACTGTATGCTCGTATGGATTTACATCAGCATTATCTCATGTTATCTGTTGATTGCCTTTTGCAGGTTCGGGGGTCAATTCCATTTCTTTGGGAGCAAATTGTTGATTTGACATATAAGCCCAAATTTGAGATTGTGAGAGCTGAGGAAGCTGTGAGTATTATTTGTCCATCTCATTGCATTGTTTGGTGAGATGAATTATTTTAGTCGTATACGAAATCTTTCTACCTTTGGAATGACTCCGAATATACTGCATACTTTGCAGCCTCGAGTAGTTGAGCGGCATTTTCTTGATTTAAGAAAAAAATATGGCAATGTATTAGCTGTGAATCTTGTGAACAAGGTGCATATCCTTTTTCTCTATGTAGTTAAATTTAGTGGTTTATTCTGATCTTGTAGTAATTCTTAAATACCAATGATACTTACATGCACAATTGGTTGGTGAGCATTTATATGTGATTGGATACCTTAATAAAAGCTTATAGGAAATATGCATTGTGCCGTCCACATACTTGTATTTGTTGTATGTATGTACATATCTGCAGTACTATTTGAGCTATTCATTATTGTACTACTCTGCTCTTATCAGCATGGAGGTGAGGGACGCTTATGTGAAAAATTTGGAAATGCAATGCAGAATATCACTAGTGAAGATGTAAGGTAGAGTTCCTTTCTTCTGACCTTTTTCTTTCAATAATCTTTCTTCTTCTAATGCAAACACATACTGGTAATGTAGATATCTGCACTTTGATTTTCATCAAATTTGTGGGCACATTCATTTTGAGCGCCTCTCTATCCTCTACGAACAAATTGAGGATTTCCTTGACAAAAATGGGTATTTTTTTTTTCTGACCAGTACATATTTCAAATGTACAACTTGAAGTTGTACTTCAATATTTTTAGTTTCATTTCTTCCTGTTGAGACATTCATGTTTCTCTGATACCTAGTTAGTCATTGAGAATTGGTTTATTTGTATCATTTGTTTGTTTGAAATGATAGGTATCTTTTGCTGAATGAAAAGGGTGAAAAAATGAAGGAGCAACTTGGAGTTGTGAGGACTAATTGTATTGATTGCTTGGACCGTACAAATGTTACACAGGTAGGTTAACTTCAATCAGAAAAACAATTTTCTTCATCTATCACCATTAGTCTTCTCCTTAGTTTTGTCTGATATATAAGAAAATACCTTGTAGCTGACAGATAAATTCTATTATTAATAGTGTAGCAGACACATGGGCATGTGTGAATAGTAGAAGTTATCATGTCATTACTTTTGTCTTATGGTTGTAGTACCATCTGCTCCTTATAACCATTCCAAGCTATGCCTGCAGAGCATGATAGGACGAAGAATTTTGGAGATCCAACTAAGAAGGATTGGCATTTTTGGTGCTGAAGAAACTATTAGCTCGCATCCAAATTTTGATGAAAACTTTAAAATATGTGAGTATACGAATTTTTCTTATTCAAATTAGTTGCTTTTAATGGATGCTTATGATTTGTTAGTAGTGGTTTGCCTACTGTTGACATGGTTTCCCTAGAAAGTGAATGATTATATAGTGCATTTTTATTTTCAGTATGGGCTAATCATGGGGATGAAGTTAGCATTCAATATTCTGGTACTCCTGCTCTGAAAGGAGATTTTGTCAGGTATTTTTATATGGATCTGCTCGGAATTGTTTTCTGCAATTGTTTTCTGCATGCATTTACATGCATTCTTAGAGTACTGGATGACACTCTAGTCTAAGAATATATGTTTTTTTGAGATGGCATTTGTTGGATACATCTTGATTTTTTATCAAGCATAAATGCCTGTGTGCTAGTACATGTATTTATGCAGCTTTCTAACAATGAGTGGAATATTTTTATTGTCCTAAAGCATATTTCTACATGGCTATGTAATAAATAATTTGAAATTTATTTTTAAGTTGATACAAAGAAAAGTAAAGGCTGACCAAACAATTTACTACCCAGTAGTTATTACAGTGTCCATTAGCTTCTTTGTCATAGTTTTTGACCGCATGAAGGAGTAAATCTGGTGTTGAAGTTTTTCACTCCATTAACCTTGCCTTGATGAAATGCTGGGGCAATAAGACTAATTTCTTATGCGGATGTCAACATCCAGTCTTAGATCTGTGTGCCAGTGTGCTAGATAGCAATGTAGTTCCAGTTTGATTCAACAAACACTCTTCTGGTTTCTCAGTGTGATTTTCTTTAAATTTGTCCCTAATTTCTACTCTCTCCTTTTATCAAGGTATTAACACATTTTATAGTGAGATTGATATATGGTGTTGAAATTAATTATTTATCATGCTTTAAATTTCCTATTTGGTTGGACTATAGATGTGGCCAGCGGACAATGCAAGGAATCCTTAAAGATGGATGGAATTCCCTTGCACGCTATTATTTGAACAACTTCAGTGATGGAACAAAACAAGTTAGTATGCTTTATTTTTTTCATTTAACTTTTACACACTCAAGTAATGACTAAGAAATGGTAATGGACCTTCGAGTTTCGGACTTATCATCATCCTTTGTCCATTTATCTTGACTATAAGGTTTGGTATATGAGATAATTGGTGCTTTAATTTGCTGTCAAGTTAATTTACTATTTCATGCACTTTTATCTTTAAGCCCTCTGAGGATACATGTTTTGAATTTTTGTAAAGAGCTTGTCATCTATAAATATTCCATGACAATTCTGACTTTCTTTATGTTATTGGCACTTATGTGAAGGATGCAATTGATCTCCTGCAAGGACATTACATTGTTTCTGCCAGTCGTGATATGACCCCTCCATCTCAAAAGAGTGGCCTTGAGAGTATAGCTGTGAGTGCAAGTTTAATTTGTTAAAAATATGTTTTTAACAATTTCTAGTACCACAGTTAGTGGCAAGCATAATATAAAATATGGTTCCAGCTATTTTCTTTTCAACCTATAAGCCTTTTACATGCATGATAGATTGTGATATATTTGAGTAGTGTCAACCTTCCTACTTTATACTTGGCTCAGACTGTCACTGTTTTTGCAGTCTTTCCCACTGGCTTTATCATTGGTGTTGATCGGGTTATTTTTTGCTACCATCTCACTGAGACAAGGTTAGTCTGGTTTTGCTTGTTTTATGATCGAATATAGCAACATCACAATTTAAACAGAGGGTATAAGTTTCCTATATGTTTGTATGCTATAATTGACTTGGCTGAGATATGTGGGCACGGTAAGCAATGCGACAAATCTGATACCTGGTCTTATTTTCATCTTTTTTTTTTTTCCCGCAGTTCGATATGATCTTCGACACCTATTATTTTCAGTTATATGGGCAAGCCTAAGTGTTGCTCTAGCAGCTTTTGTGAGGGCTAATGGTCGGATATTTTGCAACCGGCCTCGTCTGCACAAGCCCCGACGTTGATTCTGTATTTTTTTACATCAATGACTTGCTGATTATTATTATTTTATTTTAATTATCATAGCCCACGTAGCTTCATTCTTTAATTAGTCACATGTTGAAGTTTGATAACATTTCATTTGCTGCTGTGGAGATGCTTTTCATTTTTTCTTATTCAAATTATACTCTTTGTAATCATAAACTTAGCATAAAATCATTCCAAACTTTATATTTACAGACATTTTTATTAATTTTGTTCGATAAGATTTTAGCTAGAATTTTTTCTTATTAGTCCACGAAATATGTATCTATAATGAAATATTTTCGAAGTTGATAAATGGCAAACTCTCTTCCTTCTCACTCGGTGAAATAGACCATGCTGTTATTAAGAAGAAAAATACAGAATATTATTTCAAAACATGGAAACCAGATAAACAGACAACAGGAGGAAAACTCCATGCGGAGCTGAAAGCCTGCCATCAAATCTAGATTGCTAGAATTGCTTCTTCTTCTCTAAATAAAAGTGGTTTCGCTGGAAGTTCAAGATTGCTCACACCAGGTACCACAAACCAATCTTCGGCTACAGTGCAGCCGGAGGATACAGTAAGCAGTTGCTGGTCTGCCAAAGTAGGAAATTACTCAGATGCATCTCACCAGAACTTCGAATTATGATTTCAGGATCCGAAGCTACTGCCATGTGCATGTGCTTCTACACATCTACCATCTTTATACCAGACTCCAGAGTTTTCTGTGCATTCCATTCTTGAACTTCAGCCGTTTTGTTCATACAGGATTCCTCAACAGCGTGCACAATCTCATCTCATGAAGTATATCCCAGGCAGATCGAAAGCACCACCCTGCTGTTATCGTCAGTAGCATTCATCACCTTCTCCACTGCATCCCTGACGGCTCGCTCAGAAGTTTCAAGTTACCAATGAAATACACTCTTAACACCATACTGGTTCACAATACTTTCTTCCTTGAGCAGCCAGTTGATCTTCTCCAGCAATAGATCCATCAGCTTTTCAACCTCCTGGGGATTTTTTCTAAAGTTATCAATGCTGAAGGCATAGACTGTCACGTACTTCACTTCTAATTCAAAGCAATACTGAAGTACAGAAATGAGAAATAAAAACCGACCATTGTGTCCAGCTCCTTCTTCCAGCTGCAGCTTCTTAGCATTTCTTCTGTTTCCATCTGTGATGAAGGCAAAATGATCTGGTATTGGACCGATAGAATTTGGAACAAGCATCTTCTCATATAACAACCCACATTCCCAAGCAATAGATTTTGATTTCCACCACGATTATACCTTCCCATTTTACAAACTTCAACTAAAATCAACAAGGTGACAAGTTTATGAGGACAGTGCAGATCAGTTAGCAAGAATTGATGCAGAATTAATAGGGTTCAAAGTTGATAGAAAATAAAATAACGTGAACATATGACATTAATGGAGACCCATGTGCAGGATTTCACCGCAAGCAATTTAAGGTCTTCCAAAGCGGGCATGAAGGAGCTAGTTGAGTTGTAAACAGTAAAAAAAATATTTTTTAAGAGATGAAATCAAGCGATAATCACGTTTACCATTAGTTAATTGAAGGCCACATGGGAAATTTGCTGTGTCATTTATTTTTCAAAGTGACGATATCGAGTAAGATACAAGTAAAATATAAGAAAAAACTTTAGAATTTGGTGAAGTTTTTGACATAAGAAGAATGCAACTATAATAGCTGAAACATGTCACAGCTTGGCCGAAAAAATAAATCATAAATTTAGCAGAATTTGATCAAACGCCGACTAGAGAAGCACCATAGGAATCCAAATGTTTTATTTTGTAGTTTTTCATCATAATTAGAATCTAAACGACAGACACGTTATTGTACAAGTAATTCCAGTAGGGTACCAGATTCGTATTGTAGCACATGCAAGTCTATAACGTCCCTTAAAAAATATATAGCCCAGGCATGCAGAGTGAAGTGGCGGTAAACAGTGAGGATTGTTCCACACTACAGCTCCGAAGCTTCCAGTTGAATATGAGAATGGTACCGTGAACCAATGCACAACTTCCAATTATCCATCAGCTAAGAGACTCTGTTATGTGGTGTCATAGTTGTTATATCTGCTTCTTCTTCTTCTCTAAATAAGAGTGATTTTGTTGGAAGTTTAACACTGCCCACACCACGTGCCACAAACCAATCTCTGGCCACAATGCAGCTGGGGAATACAATAGGCAGTTACCCGTCTGCCAAAGAAGGAAATTGCTCAGTCGGGTCTCACCAGAGCTTCGCAACAGGATATCAGGTTCAGGAGCTACAGCCATGTACATGAACTTCTTGACGTCTACCAGCTTTATTATAGGATGCTCCCCTTGCTTCTCAGCAATTCCTTCAATCACGCCATTGCCAATCCTACTAACTATTGATGCTTGAGCATCATCTTTATCACAGCAGGAATCTTCAACAGTACACAACGTTGCACCATTGATCCTCTTGGTGCCTTCAACTACTTCAATCACACCATTACAAGCTCTACTTCCCTTCAGAGCAAGAGATTCTTCAACAGCAGGCACCATCAAACTGTTTACCTTCTTGACCCTTTCTGCTCCACTAATCACACCATTGGAAACTTTATGGTCATTGAGAGCTCCAATTTCATCCGACTTATGTTTGCAGGACTCTTGAACTGCATGCACAATCTCATCAGCCGATGTATAGGCTAGACAGACTAGAAGAACCACCTTGCTGTTCTTGGCAGTAATTGTCATCACTTTCTCAGCGGCAACCCTGACGGGCTCACTCAACAGTTTCAAGTTACCTATAAAATATACTCTTACACCATACTGGTTCACAATACTTTCTTGCTCGAGCAGCCCGTTAATCTTCTCTAGCAATAGATCCATTAGGGTTTGAACCTCAGCATGCTTCCTTTTAAAATTCTCAATGCTGAAGGCATAGATTGTAACATACTTCACTCCAAGTTCATAGCAATACTTAAGAACAGACATAAGAGATGAGAACCCATCCTTGTGGCCGGCCCCTTCTTCCAGATTATGCTTCTGAGCATACCTTCGGTTTCCATCCATGATAAAGGCAAAATGATCAGGTATCGGACCCACAGATATAACACGAAACAAGCTCCTTCTCATAAAAGTAACAAAACTCCCAAATAGCTGGCTCGTGGTACCACCATCGTCATATCTTCCCATTTTACAAACCTTAACCACTGTCGTCAAACCGTCCTGTTTGAAAAGCAATCAAAGTTCAGTTGCCATTATTGCATAATTTAACAGCTTTTAGAGTCATTAATTTTTTATTTTCATTTTTTCAAAAGAGAAAGTTGCATATAAACAGTATCCTAAGCACCAAATAACACTAACCCATTCACGGTGAAACTATAGTTCCTCTTTAAACCCTAGTAAAATGCAGACAATTCGGTTCTGTAATGCAACAATGTATAAATTTATGATACGATTATCCATCATTATCACAGAAAGAGAAGTTGACAAATCAATATAGATAATTGAAATCTCATTCATTTAAATACAAGGAAGTTAATCTACTTTTAGTAATCAAACAAAACAATTAACTGCCGCATTTCCACAAACACAAGTGAGAATTTCAAAAAAAGTGAGGCATGCATAAGATTCATCACTTGAATAACAACCCAAAAAAACAAAAAAATTGGGAACTCACAAGTCAATAAATAAAGACAACTGCTGAGTTGTGAGATTCAAACCAACATCAGCTTCATGATGAACATCTCAATCACCCTTGACTTCTGACGATTAAAGAGTGGTCAATTTGATTCAGTATCAAAGATTTTCAGTGAGTCAGAGTCTACGAAAACTGCAAAAACCTAATGAGGAACCAATATTTGAACAAGAAGTGATAAACCCAAGTCATAGAAAGACAAAAGCGAAACAGTTCGATGGTTATGAGGAACTCACGAGAACGTCTTATCAATTGTGATTTGTCGTGAGAACAGAGGAGTACCAATATGACGACACTTGCTTCTGAGGCAGCGGGAAAGAACCTCTTTATGGGTACCATTTAAAGGCTCCTAGGCCCAGTTCCATTTTCTTCTAGGCCTACCGACACACTTTAAAGCCCATTAAAGATTTCGTTGACTTTTACACTATAAAGTGTGTGTTGTGGGAGTGATATTTGTTGAAAATATTAAGAAAAAGAAATAGGAAATTTTTTTAAACTACCCACGTCCATAAATTAATTTAGTTTAATTTAAAAGTAATAATAATAATAATAATAATAATATCCACAATTTCCCTGGAGAAAAGGGCATTAATTAGAACTCTAGATTCCACGTTTTGGTCCATACCAACACAATAAAGAACAGAGCATGTTAGCTAGCAGGAAAACAAGTGTCTTTGCCATAACAACATTCATAGTAACCATATTACAATGAATTATGTATATACAAACCAAACAGCTTGCATTTTGACACACACAGATAACAAATCACCTCTCATTGAATTCAAATAGCTGACTAACAAAACAAAATTTGTCATATTCAAGGAGATAACTTAAGAATGATGGTTGATAAAAATCACAATTTTGAAAGAAGAAAGGGGAAAAATGCACACACCAACATCAAAATTAGTGGTACTTGTGTGATCAATTTCCAGCCCACAAACTGCCATGGAGTACCCGTGCATAAAGTGGGGAACGATGAGGAACGGATTCTTGGGGATGGCGATGATAATGTGCTGAATGTGAAGTGTTAAACATGGAGCTGTTCGGTTTTTCCTCCATTGCTTCAATTTTCTCCCAACACATCCACAATAGTTAGTGGGATTGGCAATGGCGTCATTGAAGGAATTGACGAGAAGCAAGGGGAGCATCCTATAATAAAGCTGGTAGATGTCAAGAAGTTCATTTACATGGTTGTAGCTTCTGATCCTGATATCCTGTTGCGAAGCTCTGGTGAGACCCGCCTGAGCAATTTCCTACTTTGGCAGACGACTAACTCGACTGCCTATTGTATTCTCCAGCCGGTTGCACTGTGGTCGTGGCCAGAGATTGGTTTGTGGCACGTGGTGATTTGCAGTTTGTATTTAACACGGGTTTATACAATTACCGTAATATCCTTAAGATTCCTCGTCGAGATCACTAAACTAACGAGACTACGAAGGGTGGTTTTGGGAATTGTTTTGTTTTTTAAAATAGTAGGATTTGCTATTAATTAATATTTAATAGTATCGCGGAAAATAAATATTATAAAAAATAAAATTAGCGGAAAATATTATTGGTGTTTGAGGGAAAAAATACAGTATACGACGTCGCTTCCATCTGTGTTTCTTTTATTTTTATTTCGACAACAACAAAGAAATTAATTGTTCTTAATTAGTTGTGTTTCCTCTCTCATGTTTCCTTTTTCGGAACTCGGTTGTATTAGAACGGTTAATGAACACGATCTTGGTAGATTTGGTTTTCCAGCAAAACTTAACAAGTTTTTCTAGGAAATTTTTACCATTGGAAGACAAGGAAAATCTTCAAAAGATTTTCTCGGCAAGTATAAGTAAACACTAATGCTAGCTTTACTTCACCATTGCACTTCTCTCCCCTTAAATTACTCAGGTATTTTTCTTCTGTCAGACGTCCAATGACATCAAAAAGGACAAGAAACAGAAATATCAGGTTCACTGATGACAGAAACTCTCAGAAACTGAACTTCAACAAGAGAAAATCAACTCTTAAGAAGAAAGCCCGGGAGTTACAAACTTTGTGTGATGTTAAGGTTTGCATGGTCTGCTTTGGACCAGATGGAGAGGTAATAACATGGCCAGAGAATGAAGCACAAGTTCGACAAGCATTCAACAAGTACAGAGAGATCGGTGTCAATGTGAGGGAGAGACAGAATCTGTTTGGGTTCCTGGAAAGTAAGAAGAAAAAACTTGAAGGTAAGTTGGGTAGGATGGAATGGAAGGAAAGCAGGGGGAGGGAGATTGGAAAAAGTAAAGAAAATGTAGGGAATTCGTTTTCGAGTTGGGATGAGAAGCTGAACCAGTTTTCAGAGGGGGCATTGATGGGTTTGTGTAATTCCTTGGAATACAAGTTACAGAATTTGAGAGAGAAAATTCGGGTTATTCAGACAAGGGGGAATGAAAAGCAAAATACAGTGGTGAATGATCACTTTAACTTGGAGATTCACTGTAACCAACAATCACAAGCTCCTGGGTGGATGAATGGTGAATGCTCAGTCTCTCAACGAACAGTGTTTGGTGCTGAGCCCGTTCTTGCACCACCTGTTATGTTCGCAGATGAGCCAGTTCTTGCAGCGCCTAGGACAAGTGAAGTTTGGCATGAGGAATACAGCAGAAATATATGGAGCAATGACAACAATTGGTTAAGATTGAGCACGATGTTTAGCGATCAACAAGTTCTTACAGCACCAATTACTAACGAAGCTTGGTCTAAGGAATGTGTCACAGATGCAGAGAGTAGTCATAACAACTACAACTACAACAACAATTGCTTACCTCCAAGCACAATGTTTGGAGATCAACCAGTTCTTGCAGCACCTGTTAAAAATGAAGCTTGGAATAGCAACAACAACATAAATAATAATAGCAACAGCAATTTCTTTCCAGAAGCTGACTGGTTCTGGGGGACGAGTGAACTTTGCTTTTATGATTGAAGTAATCTTCTCAGGTTCTTTTTTTTTTTCTTTTTCAGCTTTTCAAGTTTATTTTGTAGCTTAAGAAATTCCTCAATCAAGCAGCCAAAATTCTTACATATCAATCAAGCTTATACAGAAGAACAAAAAAATAAAGAAGTACGTTACTAGCACCATATTTTTACAAATACTGGCTTGTAATAGAAATACATTCTAGAGTAAGATTTATACAATAACCGCAATGCAGTAAACTATAGGATGCTATTTTGAAGCAGTAAACATCTATAATCTAACAAGGGCACATCCCTCAATTTCTTTTTTCTCTTACCGAGAGGCTGCTAAATCCGCTGCTTTTTACATTCAAACTAAATAAAAATTTCGAAAAAAAAAAAGGTTAATCGATGCAGAAACGAGGTTGGTACATCAGAGTTTTACTTTTCAAGAATATCAGAAACAATAGGCACGGATCATGCTATGTGATGAAGATATGTAGATCATTACAGCCTTGCATCTACTTGAAGAGTCCACAAACAAATTTGCTAACACTTGTAGACAATATCAACCAGGGTATAATCCCAACCTGCAGTGGCATTAGAAGAATCAATAAAGTGTTCAACTATAATCCAAGCTTTTTCTCTTTTAGTTTTTCTGGTAACCAGAAAGTTTTGACAGAAAATTAGTGCCCCTAGACTTCTATGGACCAAGTGATTTTTGGTAAGACTTAACTGAGTTAAGTTCCCATAAAATGTCTAAATTGAATATATTAATTACACAAAATATATTCAATACCCAGTAAATATCAAGCATCTCCACATCATCCTTTATATTTTCTTTTTCCATTTAAAGACTTACTCCAATACAGCAGAAGAGATCAGAAAAGATGCTCGGATGCTAATTCCAAATCCTAATGCTATCAAACGGCTTCGCTCCGAATAATAAAGCACCAAAGGACACATGTTACGATGAAGTTTAAATCAAAATTAAGATTATTCAAGAAGAACATTAAAGATAAACTCCCCCTCGATAGTAAAAGTTCCTTCATGCAGGAGAGGAGATATAGAGGAAGAAGATCCAAATTTATTTACCATAACATTGTTGTTCAGAAGACCTCCAGTCCTCAAAGACAAAAACTTCCCTGCAAAAAGGCAGATATAATTGAATCAAGACACAGCATCAATCAGATGTTGTGGACTCCTTTTTCCTCAATAAAAACCCAGCTTCTGTTTGTCCACTCATTTCATTCTTATTTAAACTCCCTTTTCTTTGGTGAGGCAAGTACTCTTATAAACAATTTGCAAAGTGTTTCATTAAGCTCGTCAACAAAATTAATGGCAGTACAGTTTTGTGTACAGTGAACTCAGAAAACTAATGATACAATACCCCTGAAAAGGAGGGAAAAAGAGAAAAAAGAGGAAGAGAGAAAACTAATCATAACAGGAATATATTACCAAAAGGTTGCACAAGTTGCCGAGATACAGCAGCAACAGGAGCCCTCCAAAACCAACAAATCAGCATAAAATATGTCACAACCTATAAAACAAAATGCATAAATTTCTTAGAACTCCCAAATGAAGGAAAAAGAATTAAACTTCTGAACAATTTCAGTACACCCATAGCCACCTTTAGAATTTGGAGAACTTTCAGATAGAAATCATAAGACAGTTTTATCTCCTTGTTCTGTAATTCTTGATCTGCATGACAAGTATATAAAAGTTAACAGATTTTATCAGAGATGAGGAAACACAGATTATAGCGGGAAAAAATGTAAAAGGAACAAAAAACAGCAACAACATAACAACTGAACTCGTTCTCCAAAATTCCTTCTAGCCCCTATCAATAGCATAATGGGAATCTTTAAACCTTTAATATTAGGTGGTTCCTATTCCTAAAAATTTTCTTAATTTTAAGGAGAATAACTTTAAGAAGACAGAGATCTGAAGTCCTGATTATGGTGGTAGCCAGAGAACAATAGTAAGATGTGGCGCATTCACATAAAAGCCATTAGTTTGTATTGATTGATTTTCATACCATATAGACAATCTTCCCCTTGTCATTGCAATTCATCAAATTCCTCCAGCAAATCTTTTTAAGTGTTCCACATAAGTTGCCATAAATCTCAAAAAAGTCATTTGTTGAAGAAAGAAATATGACATGTAAACAATAAACAACCAAAACGGTAAATAGTCTCACAATTTGCAAGTTCCTTCTCCTTAGCAATTGTCAACCTCTTAAGCTTTGCAGCTTGTGCAAATGTCGATGGCCTAGAATCAATAGAAGAACCAATCATATATTTATATGACAAATAGTCTTTCAAAATTATACTGATATCACAAATTGATGCACTTCTTTAAATCCAACATATAATAATGCCAGCATGTATAATAACAAGAAGTTTTAAACAAAGCATAGAAGCCAAAAGTAGCAAGATTATTGTTTTTTAGTATAAATGGTCTTCAAGTTAATTAACCTCGGTATGTTAAAAAATGAGCAATTATAGAATCCAAAAATATTCAAAAAAGGGGGAAAATGTCACATTTGAGCAAGAACTTGACAGAGTCAAGCCAGATTCACCAACCACAGCAATCATTATTGTATACTCTCCTAATTAGATTAGGAGAGTAGTAAATTAATTTTCACGTAAAGTAATAATTTTAAAAAGAA
>JAXCLQ010000012.1:585285-603500 GCA_035584115.1 Cedrela odorata | reverse complement strand
ATATATATATATATATAAATAAAAACTTACATTCCTGGAGGACATACAGCTAAATTGCCACCAAGCTGGAGAACTCGGATTGACGTAGCCTGCTTGGGAAACAAAGCTAGAGAGGAACAAAAAAGAAGAAAAAGTTAAGCTAATATTTTGCTCTCTCTTCGAGTCTTCAGCCAAGCGTGGGCAAAAATATTAAAAGTTGATCTTACATCTTGGAGCATATATCACCATGAAATTTGATAGATCTGGTTTCAAGGAACTCCTTGTGATGCATATCCCCCGAGCCACCTTGCGCTTACCATCACCAAAACTGAAAGCCTGAAAACTTTCTTGCAGTTGCTCATGTGAAGATGAGGCTAGTGACCCGGGAACAGTAAAAGATGGATCTAGGACCAGCTTTTGGCTAAGTATATCCTGACCTGAAGCTAATTTAACACCGTTGTAGGACCCACTATCCTGAAAATGTTTCAAATGAGACTAAAATTTATTTCCTCATGACAAGTAGCCAGACTGAACTAACTTAAAAAAAAAAAAAACACTCCCTGTAACAAACAAAATCATAGTAAACTTTGAACCTTGTCCATAAGCAAAGAAATCACTGGCATCCGCAATACCTAACCAAAGAGATTCAGATGAGGATATGCAAATTAAATCAGCAAAACTGGGACAGAATAATTATCACTTCAAATCAAATTTTTGCAGCCAATTCAACGAACAACATTCAAGATTTTCCTTACATGGGATTAAATGTCCAGCAAATTTGCAAAAAGATCAGATCCAATCAATTAACTTAAGTGAAATCAGAAAATAATCACGATTCAAAACTAAATCAGATATCTGAAATCAAATTATTGCAGTTTCAACACAAGCAATCTAAAAGGCTACGTAAAACAGTGGTTTTGGTTTATAGATAGCCTTAAACTTGATAAGGCAGAAACATACTAACAAGTGCGGTAGTCACACCCAGAAGGGCAACAATTAGTTACTTCATAATCCAAACATACACTGCCAATAATTTTAATCACAAAATTTTCTCTCAAGTTTGTCTCAGTTACTTGTTCCCACATGACTCTAATAGCAATCAACTAGCGCCTATCATATTATTCCTTGCCATACATGGATAATATATGACTGAAAGCAACAATAACATCACAGTGGCAGTGTAATTCAATCTAAAACAACAGCATTTCCAAGGAAGATAAAGCGGAAGGCATCCATTGAACCTTACATAAAGACAGCCTTTGACGGCAGCACGGCGACAAAAGGCTTGTGGTAGTTCCCCTAAACCATAGATGGGATATATTAAAGCCCCAAGTGCATTTTGAAATCTGAACAAAACGACATCAGTCATCAGATGAGTTGTAGAGAGCTAGCACTTCAATAATTATTATTTTTAAAAAAAAAAAAGGCAAAGCAATAATACTACCACAAACCTGCCAATGGATGAGTTGTAGAGAGCTAATCGATTTATTCCATCTTTTGTCTTAAGCACATCTTTACCAACTTCTGTGTATTCTTGATCATAATCTGCCATTGCTATTGCATATAGAACAATCCTACAAAGCCAAAAGAATGCAAAAACAATCAGTAAGATACATATAGAAACAAAAAAGAAAAAAAGAAACTCTCACCAGCAGGTAAAGACTGTACGATTTAATCTTGTGAGGCAACTTCATTTTTGTCAAAAAGTCAACAAATGGAATCTCCAAATCTTCCTCTGATATTCTCACATTATTTTCTTCACTCTCATTTCCACTCAAGTGTCCCTGGACGAGCTTAAAGAATCTCATCAACTGATTCTTCTCCATCAACCCCAAAGTCTTGTCCTTAAATATTGCAGCTCGCGAGTCTGGCACATTATTTAAATTACCATCACCATCCCCCATAAAACTTGCATCAATGTTTTTGAATTCAACATAATGACTGGCCCCTGACTTCAACATCAAATCTACAGATTTATCAGCACAAAATAAAACTCTAGGCCCAGATATATCTAAATTAAATTTTCTAGAGTGTTCATTGAGAAGTTCAGGAGCATAATTGGAAATTTCAACAACGGAGTAGAGCGGGTGGGTGTTGAGGTCATGGCTATCACAAGAGGAGGTTGAATGAGAATTAAGAAAATCGGTGAGGTCTGAGATGGAGAGAGAGGAGAAATGGGACCCATAAAAGGGGTTGGGGTCTAGGTGAAGGACAGATTTCCCGGATGTGGATGCTGCGGCAGAAATTACAGATTCTGGTAGGCCAGTCCCAATCACAATGAGGTCGAAGGTGGTTGGCTCAATTGGAGGGTATGGTGGGAGGTCACTCATGGTCTCACGGAAAAACTTGTAAGTTTTGAAGTTAATGATTAACAGTGATGAGAGAGAGCACTAAGAGCGACTTCGGTTAAGGCGATTACAGCTTTCCTACGACTGGAGATTTGGTCTCATCCAAGCCTTCCTTGGTTTCACTATTAAGTCTCAAATGTGCTTTTTTTGTGCCTCTAAGAGGTTCCAGTCTTCAACAAAATAAGAATCCAATGCAGATGTGCCTGAGAATTTGAACAGATTAGTGTTTACGCGATAATATGAATAAAAAGGAAATGATATCTATTGATAGTAGCATGAGATGATGAAACTACATCAAATATTCAAATCTATAGTTGCAACAATCAAAAAGAAAATGATTGCAAAATAAGATTATTATATTTATTTTATTAAGGAAAAGTCATGTTTATAAAATTTCTAGCCAAAAGTTTGCAGACTATTGGATTTAATTATGGATCATATGAGTTCATACCAATATTTTCTCAACCAAATTGTACTTCAAATTTCCGTTCATACAAAACCAGAATTCGAAGATTAAACAATAACAAATTGATATTATATGGCATGCATTTAAGCTAAATGTAATAATATTTGTCAACGCAATAATCAATTTCAATCAGAACTCCAAAGACTAAGATTACGAATTTTCTTTTCTTTTCCTCTGCTTTCTCGGTAACCAAACAAACAACGCAATATATTAAAGGAAAAAAGGACAAAAGAAAACGAAAATAAACAAATTTAAGTCAACGTACAAGCTGATCAACAAAAAAGCATCAGTCTTTCACTCCAACTTCAAGTAATTGTTTTTGATTAATCAAAGTACTTAAAAGTACCAAATAAAAATTAAAACCCAAAAAAGAAATAGTGAGAAGTGAGAATCAGTAGAGAAATCTTGAACCTGAAACGTACCAAAGAAATATAACTTGTTGTGGATTCGGAAAAACAGAAATAAAAACAGTGATTGTATTTATTCTTTTTGCGGTATTTGCAAATGCACGAGTTTAAGTTGCTTGAACTTCAATCTCAGTAGCAGCAGCCAGCAGGAGCTAAGCGAAATGGAGAGAGGATTGGAGTCCATTCGGGTCGGGTCGGGTCGAGTCGAGGCTTTTGTGGTAAATTCAGGCTGGATGGATCTAACTTATTTAGCCCGGTTGAAGATGAACAAGAGTTGGGCCCTACCCTTTTTCATTCTAGGAAAGAAAGATTTTACCAAAACCACCGGAGTAATATTCTGATTACACCCCCTAGCCCTTCTTTTTCTTGATTTTAGGCTCTCATTTTTTAATTTTTTTGAAATAATTTTTGTAATCTTGACGTCAGTGAAATCCGATCTCTAAGATGAAAAATAATATCCCCACAGGAGGTCAGGATTGGAACAATGAATCTCTAAGTTCTAGTTCAATTGTTGGGGAATAGAATCACATACCATTAATAATATTGAATTTGATTGCACAAGTAATCTAACGCATCAATGCCACTTCCCATGCCTCATATGTAAGTTACCCAAGAAGGCCAAAGAATTTTTATGATTAAGCAAGAATAATTTTCTTTCTGCTTATTCTTTATCACAAGAACCAAGACTGAAATTAGCACCTGAACCAAAATGATTTGGTCAAGCCAATGTGCCAGGGTCTTATTTTATTATTTTTTTTAAACAATAACATAACCTTGTAGTTCATATTACCTCAATATATCCAAAGGATGATAATCATATATATGAATATTCTATGCATACAACCTAAACATTAAAAAAAAAAAAAAAAAAGTTTTTAAGTTTCACACATAATCAAATGCTGCATGCATAATTGCACAGCTGGCTGGAACTACAAAGATGAACAACAAAAACAGCCGTTAAAATCCCTAGCCACAGTGCCTCTCTTCACTGCCTTGATCTTGATTCAGCACGTCGAGCTTCATCCGGCGTGGAAGGGAACAGCTCAACATACCTTGTACCAATTGTCATCTTGTCCTTGCACATTGCTTTCTTAGCCTCATCTACAGAAACAAACTCCACGTATGCCTCGCCGGTAGCTTTCCCATCAGGGCGGCACGCTATGTGTATCTTATCTTCAATCAGGTTGAAGTCTTTAAAGAATTCAACTATTTCGGGTTTCTTCACAGAGAAAGGAAGACCACGCATTTTCAAGATTTCAGTGTATTCCATTTGATCTTTGTCATTGTACCTCTTCGCTCGTGATGGAGGAGGACTTCCATGGTAATCATTGTCATAAATTCCCTCATAATTCACCTCCGCCGCCACAGCACTGTAGTAATCCTGCCTCTTGCACCTGAAAACTTCCACATATCTACGCCCCATGTTTTGCCGGTCTCTCTGTAAAGCAAACTCAACTTGTATGGGCCCAGCAAAGACAACGAAAGCCTCTCCAGAAAACCGTCCATTCTTGTTGACCAGCAACACATCCACAATATCCAGTCCAGCAAAGAACTTAAAGATGTCAATATCAGTGCAATTGAAGGGTAGCCCCCTGAGACGAACCACAGGAAAGGAAGGAGGAGGTGGAAAGCCACCACCATAGCCGTAAGGTGGAAAGCCACTTGCGCTGCTGCTCACTGCGAAGTAGGGACTTGATTCCATCATTCTTTGTCTCTTTGAGCCGACCTCGTACCCGTCCGAAACCCCCCCGCTTCCCAACATTGCCCTTCAATTATCCATACCCAAAAGAAAAAAAAATCCCCCACTCAACCTGTTAATAAAACCAAACCCAACCCACTATTCCCAGACACCTAATTGTCTATTCTACTTTTTGTAATGTTAAGCATAATTATTGATCAACCCTCATAAGAATAATTAACAGATACATATGTAAACAACCGTACACACACTCAAGATGCAAAGCAAAGGAGAGAAGAAATACAAGTTATCATAAAGCAAGCACCAAGTTCTTAATTAGGTTATTATTTCAAAAAAATAGACCACGAAACATGTATTAAAACCAGCATATGATGACAGCGGTCCAAGGAGTTTATGTCTGGGAATTAAATCAAAGGCAATAATACCGATTTGCATGCAAAGTACCATTTTGTACAATGAGATAAATCAAACATGCATGACATGACTTGAGGAAAAAGCACCAAATGCATGCAAATTAATACAACTTAGTCAAATCATCATCAAAAGAGTAGGATAGATGAAAATAAATCTTTATAGTTAATCAACTGCCACCAACCACCAAATGTCTTAAAAAGAAGTCAATACATCCAAGCAACCTATTCAATCTTCAGAAATTATATATATATATATATATTTTTGTTAATATTGTGAAATTATTCCTTGTTTTCACGCTTTCTTACAAATTTTCTCACATTATAACAGGTTATACACTTTCAAGCTCAACTTGGTCGTCTAAAACTAATCCTAGCAGATTAGGCCCCCGCTTTACTTTGATTCAAAAACCATGATCTAAGTTTCTGTATTGCACTTTGTTCATGTTTATAGCACAATTTCTGGAACACCACTCCTCCCCTTTTTTAAATGATGAATTATCAATTGAAAGATTTAGTCTTTCCCACTCATAACTACAACGAATCAAGTTTACGCTCCAAAACTAATTCAAATTCCATAACCATATTAAGTTCATAAAAACATATTCACCATCTACAAAAGTCTACAGGATTTCTTTCTAAGAGCAATATTCATCTAGTACTCCAAAGATTCCTTATAATATACAGCCGTTATTCATTAATTTGTTAATTACTGTGTTAATACAGTATTCTGCTTTCTGGTTTTGTTTTAATGATATCCATTGAAACTAAAAATAAATTTAAATAAGAGAAAGCCCTATTTTGATTAACGCACAAACATAAAGCCAGATAACAAATGAAACAAACAAACAATTGAAAGTAGCATCAAAAATTGAGCATGAATTTATCAACTTACCCCCTGGATCCGTACATGGCTCCTGCCCTTCGAAAATTCCTTCTTCTCAATTTCTTCGATTGTCGGATGAAATTACGGTAACGATGCTCGTCCGTGAAGAGAGAACCCTAGCTGAAACGCAAACAGGCAGCCTGTTATTTAATTTCTTCGCGTTTTGGGATTAAAATACGATTTGCTAATTTTTTTTTATTAACACGGGTTTTTACAATTACCGTAATATCCTTACGATTCCTCGTCAAGGTTAGTAAATTAACGAGACTGTGAAGGGTGGTTTAGGGAATTGAATTATATAGTAGGATTTGCTATTTATTTAGTATATAAAAAAAAAAAAAAGTAGCGGAAAATATTCTTGGCGTTCGAGGGAAAAAAAAAATGCAGTATACGACGTCGTATCCAGTTGTGTTTCATTTATTTATATTT
Organism: Cedrela odorata; assembly: GCA_035584115.1. Classification (NCBI taxonomy): domain Eukaryota; kingdom Viridiplantae; phylum Streptophyta; class Magnoliopsida; order Sapindales; family Meliaceae; genus Cedrela; species Cedrela odorata. Next base: position 596,876 of record JAXCLQ010000012.1, on the reverse strand, counting down.
TGATATGCTCGGTTTCAGAAAACGTGCCTGTTTCCTTTTTCGCAACTCGTTGAATTAGAACAATTAATGAACACTATCTTGGCAGATTTGGGTTTCCAGTAAAACGTAGCAAGTTTTTCTAGGAAATTTTTACCATTGGAAGGGAAGGAAAACCTTCAAAAGATTTTCTCGATAAGTATAAATAAACACTAATGCTAGCTTTACTTCACCGTTGCAGCTCTCTCTCCTTAAATTTCTCAGGTATTGTTCTTCTGTCAGACATCCAATGTCATCGAAAAGGAGAAGAAACAGAAATATCAAGTTCACTGACGATAGAAAGTCTCAGAAACTGAACTTCAGCAAGAGAAAATCAACTCTTAAGAAGAAAGCCTGGGAGTTAGAAACTTTGTGTGATGTTATAGTTTGCATGGTCTGCTTCGGACCAGACGAAGAGTTAATAACATGGCCAGAGAATGAAGCCAATGTTCAACAAGTATTCCACAAGTACAGAGAGATTGGTATCAATGTGAGAGAGAGACTGAATCTGTTTGGGTTCCTGGAAAGTAAGAAGAAAAAACTAGAAGAGATGTTGGGTAGGATGAAGTGGAAGGAAAGCATGAGAATGGAGATTGGAAAAAGAATAGGAAATGTAGGGAATTCGCTTTCGAGTTGGGATGAGAAGCTTAACCAGTTTTCTGAGGAGGCATTGATGGATTTGTGTAATTCCTTGGAATACAAGTTAAAGAATTTGAGAGAGAAAATTCTGGTTATTCAGATGTGGGAATGAAAACCAAAATGCAGTGGTGAATGGTCACTTTAACATGGATATTCAGTGTAATGAACAATCACAAGCTCTTGGGTGGATGAACGGTGAATGCTCTGTCCCTCCACAAACGATGTTTGGTGAAGCTTGGTCCAAGGAATGCAACACAAATGCAGGGAATAGTAGTAGCAACTACGACAACAATTGCTTACCTCTAACCACAATGTTTGGAGATCAACCAGTTCTTGCAGCAGCAGCAGCACCTGTTAATAGTGTAGCTTGGAGTAGTAACACAACAACATAAAAAATAATAGCAACGGCAATTTGTTTCTAGATCCTGACAGGTTCTGGGGGACAGGTGAACTTAGCTTTTACGATTGAAATAATCTTCTCAGATTTTTTTTTTCCACTTTTGTAAGTTTATTTAGTAGCTTAAGAAATTCCTCAATCAAGCAGCCAAGATTCTTGAATAGTTTCAATCAAGTTTATAAGGAAATAGAACAATAAATAAATAAAGAAGTATGTTATAAGCACCATATTTTTACAAATAAGGGCATCTAATTGAAACTTCTTCTAGAATAAGATCTATTCAACAAAAGCAATGCAGTAAAATATTGGATGCTATTTTGAAACAATGAACATCTACAACTAACAAGCGCATATCCTTCAATTTATATCTTCTCTTAACGAGAGGCTGCTAAATTTATCACTCTAAAATTGAATTTACATACAAACTAAACAAAGAATTTGAAAAAAAAAAGGTTACTTGATGCAGAAGGAGGATGCTACAGCAGAGTTTTTCTTTTCAAGAATATCCAAATCAATAGGAACGGACCATGTCCTCTGATAAAGATATGTAGATCATTACAGCCTTGCATCTACTTGAAGAGTCCACAAACATATTTGCTAACCCTTGTAGACAATATCAACCAGGGTATGATCCCAACCTGCAGTGGCATTAGAAGAATCAATCAGGTGTTCAACAACAATCCAAGCTTTTTCTCTTTTAATTTTTCTGGTAACCATAAAGTTTTGATGGAAAATTAGTGCTCATGCCCCTAGACTTCCAACAGTATGGACCATGTGATTTTTTATAAGTTCCCATCAAATGTCTAAATTAAATATATTAATTACACAAATTACTTTAATATGCTTAATACCCAACAAAATATCAAGCATCTCCGTCATAATCCTTTATTTTTCTCTTCTCTCCTTTAAAGACTTGCTCAAATAGAGCAGATCAGAGAGAAGATGCTCGGATGCTAATTTCAAATCCTAATGCTATCAAATGGCTTCTCTCCAAATAATAAAGCACCAAAGGACCTATGTTAAACCAAAACTAAGATTTTTCAAGTAGAACATGGAAGATAAATTATCCCTCATTAGTAAAAGTTCCTTCATGCATAAGAGGAAATATAGAGGAAGAAGATCCAAACTTATTTACCATAACATTGTTGTTCAAAACACCTCCAGTCCTCAAAGACAAAAACTTCCCTGCAAAAAGGCAGATGTAATTGAATCAAAACACTGCAGAAATCAGATGTTGCATATTTCCTTTTTCCCCAATAAAAACCCAACTGATGTTTGTCCACTCATTTCATTCTTATTTAACTTTCCTTCTGTTTGGTGAGGCAAGTATTCTTATAAACAATTTGCGAAGTGTTTCATTAAGCCTATCAACAAAATTAAGGGCAGTAGAGTTTCGTGTTCAGTGGACTCAGAAAATTAATGATATAATAACCCTGAATAGAAGGGAAAAAAAGAAAAGAGAGGAAGAGAGAAAACTAATCATAACAGGAAAATATTACCAAAAGGTTGCACAAGTTGCTGAGATATGGAAGTAACAGGAGCCCTCCAATACCAACAAATCAGCATAAAATATGTCACAACCTATACAACGAAATGCATAAATTTCTTAGGATTTAAATAAAGGAAAAAAAAAATTAACTTCTGAATAATTTCAGTGTACCCATAGCCACCTTTAGAATTCGTAGAACTTTCAGATAAAAGTCATAAGACAATTTTATCTCCTTGTTCTGTAATTCTTGATCTGCATGACAAGTAAATAAGAGTTAAAAGTTTTTATTAGATTATAGCAGAAGAAAATGAAAAAAAACAGCAACAGCATAACAACTGAACTTGTTTCAATTAGCACAATGGGAGTCCTTAAACCTTTAATATTAGGTGATTCCTATTCCTAAAAATTTCTTAGTTTTAAGTAGAGTAACTTCAAGAAGACAGAGATCTGAAGCCCTGACCATGGTGGTAGTCAGGAGACCAATTGCAAGGTGTGGCACATTCACATAAAAGTCATTAGTTTGTATTGATTGGTTTGCCACCCATATAGACAATCTTCCCCTTGTCATCACAATTCATCAAACTCCTCCAGAAAAACTTTTTAAGTGTTCCGCATAAGTTGCAATAAATCCCAAAAAAGCAAGTTGTTAAAGAAAGAAATATGATATGTAAATTTAGCAATCAATTTCTAAAGAATCAAATAATAAACAACCAAAACTGCAAATAGTCTCACAATTTGCAAGTTCTTTCTCCTTAGCAGTTGCCAACCTCTTAAGCTTTGCAGCTTGTGCAAATGTCGATGGCCTACAATCAACAGAAGATCCAATCATATATCTATATGACATATGGTCTGTCAAATTTATACTGATATCACGTATTGACACTCTTCCATAAATCCAACATAAGATAATACCAGCATGTATGATGATAAGAAGTTTTAAACAAAGCATAGAAGCCAAAAGAAGCAAGATTATTGTTTTTTTAGTATAAATGGTCTTCAAGTTAACTAACCTCCTATGTTAAAACATGAGCAATCATACAATCCATAATCGTTCGACAAAGGGGGGGAAAATGTCGCATTTGAGCAAGAACTTAACAAAGTCAAGCCAGATTCACCAACCATAGCAATCATTATTGTCAACATAATTAAAAGACAGCTCAATTCAACATAAGTAGATGGGTAGCAAACTCAAACCTGGAATTTCTACCCACATTAAAACAAATTCATTGACAATAAAACTGACTTGGGTCATTGTTAACTTGAAAATTCTAAAGATGCTTAAGAGTCGAGAGCTAATCATATCAAACAAAGAGCTACCAGAATCAAATTCTTACAATATCAGCGTTCAAGAAAATCAAATTAGTATATGATTTTCATAATTGGTTGAAGAAAACTTCAATTAAATCAATAAAATTACTCACTGCGAAAAGGAGCTCGCCTCTTTCAAGAGTTGCTTTATTTCTCTCCGCAACTGGAGTTCCTTATCACTCCTTAATCCTCTCTGATAAAATTGCAATTCATTTCACGATCAAAATACAATTTCATTTTTTGAAAAAGAAAAAGTGCAAATATTAACAAATTTGGCCATATCGATTCACAGATGCTTATAGAAACGATAGTAAATAAATTTAGGCGAAAGTTTAAGCACACTTTGCGAAAGAATTGGAAATATTACCTTCTTCAATTGATCGAGCCACCGGGAAACAAAGTGAAAGGTAAAGACAATAAGTAAAATAATCGGAGCGGCGACTGAGCTTCGTTGTTGTCCAAGGGTTTCTTCTTCTCCCATACTTCTTCTCTCGGAATCTTCTTCGTCGATGGATTGGATATGGATCTGTAATTTTAGCGCCTTTTCAGTGTTGGAATTCTACTGCGACGGAAGAGAAGCATATCGCGAGATCAAATATGTTGGGCTTGGGCACAGATTTAGTAATGAAAGCACCATGCTAAATGCAGCGTAATTCGTTTCTAAAGAAGCTCAGTTGTTTCTATCAACCGAATCCCAAAACGCCGTGTTTCGTGAACATTTCAATGGGAGGTTCCAGCACATATTCATATATACAAGCATTACTATCATTACTGTCGTCATTGAAATGATTTATTGAAATTAAAAATAAAAAATCGTATAATCACACTCTAACGCCGTCGTTTTATTCATTCGTTAATCGTTGTCATACCCTGCGTGCCAACACCAAAATATCTACAATGAGAATTTACAAATTTAACCTCATCACAACAGTTCAAATGACGCGTCTCCAACTCCAACGTCACACGCTGCTTTCTACTCTTGCGTGTTGATAAGATTCAACTACTACCATCCGAAATGGAACACCGTACAAGGCTGTTTTCGTCATTTGACATTTTTAAAAGTACACGTGGAATCCAAATTCGAATGCCAACAAACAAAACCCACGTACGTGTCATGATCTCTTATTCACTTCCGCACGATACGCAGACAAGTATAGCGATCGGCCCTCTGAAACAAACACAGAAAAACTGAAAAGACTCTTTTTAACCAATGGTTGTCGCCACATGGATTGATGACGTGGCAAAGATATTCAAAATCCCGCCTAAACCCGGACTTCAATTTATCCGTGATTCCAATGTATAAATTTATTGGATTTCCTCCGAAATTAACCTTTCGTTATTTCGCTTTCTCTTAAAGCCAAAAAAAAGAGTCCACTCACAGGCATTATCCTTTCGTCTCCCAAAAACCCTAACCTCATTCTAACTCGGTGAGTCTCTACGGCTCCGACTTAGTCCGAGTCACTATAATTTCCACCGATTCTTACCTGTTTTTAATGTTTTTTTGGCACAGGATTCGTCATGAAAGGAGGCAGATCAAAGGTTGACGAGAGAGGAACTGATAGCAAGTGAGTTTTCATCATTTCTCTCGTTTATCGTATATGCAGATCTATATCGTATGCGTATGTTTGTATTCGTGTTTTATTGTGGCTTGTTTTTTTATTTCCTTTTGTGTTTTCAGGCTGAAGACGAAAGCGAGAATCGGCAAGAGAACTGCGAAAGGAAAGGCTGCGAAGGATCCGAACAAGCCGAAGAGGCCTCCAAGTGCTTTCTTCGTTTTCATGTATGAATTTGTTAATCGTTTATATATATATATATATATATATGTATGTATTTCTCCATTGATTATTTCTTTTAAAGTCATTTTAGCCTCGTAAATTGTATATTATTTACTTGTGAAATGAAGGGAGGAGTTTAGGAAGCAATTCAAAGAAGCTCATCCTAACAACAAATCTGTCGCCGCTGTAAGTAATCTCGTAATTTTTAATTAATAATGTTTATATATATTTTTTAATTTATCGCACAATTTTTAATAGAAAATTTTTAAACGATTCAGGTTGGCAAAGCTGCTGGAGAGAAATGGAAGTCGATGTCAGATGATGTGAGTATTATAATATATTTTACTATTTTATTCGGAAAAAATTGTTCATAAATACATATTTTTACTTGTTTGTTCATTTAATTTGGCTATACGAATTTAGGAGAAAGCTCCATATGTAGCCAAGGCAGAAAAAAGGAAGTCTGATTACAACAAGGTCATGCAGGATTATAACAAGAGAATGGTAACTTGTTTATTCATACACTTTGTTGTTTTATTATTGTTATTATTTTGGAATATTGTCAGTGTAAAATTATGATGATTAATGTTCATGTTTGGTTATACAATAGGCTGATGGAGTCAATGCAACAGAGGAGAATGAATCTGATAAGTCCAAGTCTGAAGTGAATGACGAGGATGATGAAGAGGGCAGCGGAGAGGTTTAACTCTACCAACTTCATTATATAAAGTTATTGAAATAATAATGTTTGGAATTGTTCTGGTTCTGAACAAGTTGTTTTTGTTTATAGGAGGATGATGATGAGTAGAGAATGGCAGTGGAGGATTCACAGCTGAAGTTTAGCAATCTAGTATAATTGCTTTATAACATGATAATCCCTTAACTTTTTAGATTAGATTAGGGAAAAAAATCAAATTGTTGTTCAGGATTTACTGAAGCACGTATGGATGTGTTCTTATTTTTCTTAATCTTTAATGATTTAGTTTCAGTTTCATATTATGTATTTTTGCTATCATATTTCTTTGATCAATTATCTTTCACGTTGGTTCTCATGCCTTGCTTTTTGGTTGCTATTGCATGTCAATTATGATAATAGCTATTTGGGTATAGCTGCATCTAGAAAGTGTTTTCGAGTATGGGGCTAACTTTTGGTCTGTTTCTTTATTGACAAATCTAGATGTTGGCCTTTTTTTTGGAGAAAATTGTGGTGTGGCGAAATGGGTGGGTTGGAAAATGGAGATTTGGTACAGAATAGTTGTCTTGGAACGATTAATTCAATTTCTTTCTGTTGAATGTATTAGTTTTATGTTTTATACTGATAATTCTGGTGGTCATTCTCCTATTGTTTTATTAAATGATTTTGCTTAGTATGTGCTCTGCACAGATTGCCATGTCTAGGGATTTGTGAAATCTTTATGGGAGTAATATTTTCTGAATTTTGATTCTTAGTTGGCTTTGCATTTTTATTGTCCTAGTGGAATTTTTGGCATCAAGTTGTTTTCACGTTCTTGGGAAATGTTTCAAAATATAGTTTTGAATAAATGTGAAACATGTGTTAGGGTTGTTGATTCGAAAACAAACGAAAGGTTTGACTCTCGTTTGTAAAGATACTTACACGTTAGGTTTGGGTGCATGTTTGTCAGCTTATTTATTTTTGTACTTTGTGGACTGTGGTGCTGGAAAAGTTAGCGAGTTTGAGAATGTGCTTGAATGATTAGACTCTGCATTATTCATGGATGGTGATTGAAAACTTAGTGTCGAGGCTTAAGAGTGTATTCGTTACCATTGTCGTTCTATTTTTAAAAGCAAGGTTTATTTTATTTTTTTTATTTTATACTTGATAGTTAGTGATTAATTTCAAATGGAATTTGGTGGTATGGTTTTTATTTGTTATCAATTTTTACACTAGAAATTTATTTTTAAAGTTGTCATGAGTTTGGTGATCAGGCAGGCGAAGGCAATGTGGTGTATGACTTGTCCTGCTTCACTGGTTGTGAGTTACTTGATTGCACAGACACGCTTGAAGATTAGGATTCCATTACATTTACCTATCTCACTTGAAGCCAAGGGTGATTTAAGTGGTTGAGTTTTTGTTGGAGTGGAAAAGTTGGTGGCATAGCCGTATGGAGGACTTTTTGAATTTGTAACGTATGTAAAATTTGACTCTCTATTAGTTATGATATGATATTTGGCAAAAGACAAGGTACCAGTACCATTCGTAGATAAAGTTTTAGCGTCTCGTTTGTAATTGTGAAATAAACCTGAATATGATCTGTTAAATATGATTTGAGCTATTCAATTTCAGTTTGTTGGCAAAGAATTTTTTAAAAATACAAACACAACGAAATTTGGTTAATTATAACTTCAACAAGAACCTAATTTCCAATAGTAAAAGTGTTAAAAAATAAATGACAATAATTTTATTACGATCAGGTCGGTCAGGTGGGTTTTGAATTGGATTAAGTTGCTATTAATTTTTGGATGGACTTTACTTCACTTCCATTTTAATTTTTTTACTTTTTATAAGCCAAACAACTTATTTTTCTTTCGGATAACCCGACCCGTTTACGCATCATCCAAGTTCACTCATGACTTAATGGCTGATGCTTTTCTCCTTTCTGATTCTGAGACTCGGATCGGACTGAGAGGGAGAAAGAAATAAAGAAAATGGCAGGACCCGGAAAATGCCTCCTCGTTACAGGTCCTCCCGTAAGTATACTTATTATGCCCACCCCCCACCACTTGTTTCCATTAAATCTCACTTCCCCATGAATTATTCATCTCTTTGCCTTTCTGTCTGTTGCTTTGTGAAATTTTGCAGGGAGTTGGTAAAACCACTCTGATAATGAGAGTGTTCGAGAGCCTCAAAGTCTCAAATCCCAGCTTAAAGGTTCAGGGTTTTTACACTCGTAAGTGTTTGCTTCCTTTTCTTTCTCTCTATTCACTCCTTTCAGTAATTTTGATAAGATTCTTTATTGATTTCAATAAAATATCAGGAGAAATTAGACAAGGTGGTGAAAGGGTCGGATTCGAAGTGGTCACATTAGATGATCGTAGAGCACCACTTGCCTCCATTAACGTTTCAAGGTAACTCTCACTCTTTGCTCTTTCGGCACAATACTTATTTAAATTTGTGTAAGTTCATGTCTGAGGATAGTTTTGTTATAAGAATCATATGGATTTGTTAACACTTAGCTGGTATATTTTAATTTGTATTGCTATTATAATATGTTCATATCTGAAGCTGTACGACGAGAATCTGATGGGTTTTATTTAGCAATTAGCGTGGACTGTAATTTGCAATACTGTTATTATATAAACTGCTGAGCAGTGAAATTTAAGTTGCCCCCTTTTTGAATTTATATTTTGGCATTGGCTGAATTTGATTGTCAAATGCATTGAACACAAAATCATGTTCTGTTTATATTTAGTATGTATTTTGTATTGTACAAAATTTTCATGTTGTGCTTTTAATTTATCAGATTTTTCATCTTCAGCTAAAGCTTGTTTTGCAATGGCAGCCCGGAATCGTACAGATGGCCCACTGTAGGGAAATATAAAGTAGATGTAGCATCATTTGAGGCACTGGCATTGCCCGAGTTGCAGGTTAGCTTCTTTTTTCTTTTTTTAATTAGAAATGATGATAATTTTATTATTTGCGACTCAGATGCATAATCTATTTGAGGTCCTCTTTAAGTTTATTGTACTAGTACTATAGAGAAACAAATGGAAGCGAGCTCAGCAGCCTTTCCATACCCATACCCCTATATCTTCTCTCTATGATGATTTGTGCACCTTTTTTATATGCCATTTGTAAATGTCTAAATGCATGCATTCTGTTATTAGGTGAGGGAAGGTACAGATATTTTCATTATTGATGAAGTTGGTAAAATGGAGTTGTTTAGTTCATCTTTCTTCCCTGCTGTGCTTAGAATTCTGGAATCAAATATCCCGGTTTTGGCTTCCATCCCCATTCCAAGATTGGGTCGAGATATACCTGCAGGTACATTCCCTTGATACAGTAGTTTTTATTCATTGAAAACTACAAGAACTTTACCCTTTCTGATTTTGTATTTATATATCACTGGGGTTTGTGGTAAATTCTGCAGTTGCGAGGTTGAGGAATCATACAGGGGCGACCATTTTCACGGTGAACCCGAGTAATAGGGATGAGCTTAAAGAAAATATATATTCCCAGTTGGTAGATGCAGTATGCAAGCATTAGATGCTGCTGTGTGGAACTCTTGCATGTTGTGAGGAATCCACCAGCAGCTTATCTGATTTGTATGTTTTCCAAACATAACAGTGTGAAGTGTAAAAAACAAAATACTTTTGGTACAAGATTCGGAGGTGCAGTTCTTCTTGTTGTGTTAGTACTGACTTATTAAGATTTCATGATTATTGGGAAAAAGGAGTAAAAGAATTGTTTACATTCAGAAAATATATATTCAAACAAATATATTCTCTTTGTACAACAGAATCTAATGACATTTGATGTAAAATATGGAAATGAACATACATTAAAAAATTGAAAAAATAAAAATAAAAATGAAAAGATAGACATACTAACTAGTTGTCCAATCTCAAGTTCAACAATAACAAGGCTTATGAGTTGCGTTTATCATGTTCTGCAATTCTTAAAACCTCCTTTGCCATGGAGGAGAATGATGTAGCTGTGTTTTGCATTTCTGTAGTTTTTAAGTTGATTCCCTGCCAAATAAAAGCAACAATTTTGTAACATAATGAAGCTGGTGGGTATTGGAAATTATGAGGATAACAGAAAGGCAATAATCTTAAAGTTAAATAACAACCTGCAACTTTTTCAAATTCTCATGCAGCTTGCTTTCAGCCATTTTAGCAACACTTGATTCCTATATCCATATACAAAAATCCATATACAAAATTAATTAACTCACTATGTCAAAAAATGAAAAAGAATTCTTCGTATTACAGCAATGAATGTATATACTTACACCAGATTGAGAAAACCCATATTTCTTCTTAATTTGATCAACGGCAGTGTTCTTATCATCTTGCTGCTCTTTTTTTATGTTATTTTTCTCACTGTTGTTATCATCTTGCTGCTTCATTTGTTTCCATTTACCTGAAAATGAAAAAAACATTAAAATCATATGAAACATAAATGCTAACATGAGATGAGAATATATCAACTAATCAAGCACTTACCTTTGAAAGCCTTAAATGTGCTCGACAATTTCTGCTTATTGATGGTTGGCAACCTAGTGCTAGTACTACTCTGTTCTTTGCATTTTTCTTCTATACCATCGAGGTCAATATCATCTATGAAGATGACACAAAAAAAAAAAAAATGTTACCTTCAAATGCACCAATATGAAAATTTTTTTTAAAAAAAAGACATAAACATGGATATATGTAGTTATTTACCTATGTTAAACTCATCCTGATCTTCATTCTCAGAAACACATGGAAAATCAACTGTAGAAAATATTTTTGCAAGTTCTCCAATACTTTCCTTGGTATCTTCTGTTTCAACTTCAAGGATCTGTTTTGTTTTGCTTCCTTTAAGAACAGAGCCGAATATACCAACCTTGCAACAATAAATACCTATCATCAATTTCCCAAAGCACCATGGAGAACAAATGTATCAATTTCTACACCATAACATTATTGATAGAACATATACATATTTCAAAACTTGAACACCTTTTTCTTGTCTTTTTGGACAATGGGATACCTATCATCAATTTCCCAAAGCACCATGGAGAACAAATGTATCTTTCTACACCATAACATTATTGATAGAACATATACATATTTCAAAACTTGAATACCTTTTTCTTGTCTTTTTGGACAATGGGACCAGAAATGAGCCCTTCTTGTGGAAGTGTTAGATCATTCCTGTAAACTTGGCTGATGGAGTCCAAAAGGCTAAAAAAAATGTAGAGCGAAACACCAAGTTTTCAATAATTTACAAATGTATTTCAAC
>JAXCLQ010000012.1:561493-585185 GCA_035584115.1 Cedrela odorata | reverse complement strand
GGCAAGGATCTACAAATAATGAACACATGAGTTCTGAATGCATTACTTGAACCAATCTGGTAAAAATTTGGATGCAATTCAGAAGACAATTATGAAAAACTCCACCTTATTTCGATTTTTCCATTTGCGAAAAGGAGTATTAGGCCTACATCAGAACTGCAGTAAAATGTTGATGCCCAGCAACAAAAAGAGGAATGAAACTTTTTCTTGTAGAGAACTTTCTTAACTCCCTGAAGCAAAAAAAAAAATGAAAGGGAAAGATGGGTATTGAATTGACTAAAGTTTGTACAAAATATGATTTATCACAGAATTAGTTTGCCGCGATTACCTGAACAGCATGAGATAAAGAATATACATATGCTGCTTTTTCTGAACATAGCACTACAAACCATTGCTTTGGCAAGGCATTTTCAGCAGGATTTCCTTTGCTCACATCTGCAACATTCAACATATTTGCTCCATCTGATGTACCCAACAAGGTCACCAAACATGCAGCAAAAGTTCAACAAATTGGTTGTCTCTTCCAGAACAATATCATGAAATTGAGGAAGTGCCTACCTAGAATCTGCATGAAAAGAGCTTTTGAGGGTTTCTTGGGATGAACCGGGTTAGTGCTCAGTGTGTTTCCAGTATCACTATCAAGAGCTAATACTGATGAATCCTTAGTTGCAACAACCAAAACATTCTTCTCAAAACCGTAGAAATTACAGATTTCGAACTGAAGAGCTATGATGCCAGAAGAAATTTCGCTAGCAATATGTTTTTGATGGAGCACATTAGGACCATCTATATCAACTAAGTAAACCTGTAATGAATATCACAGTACAAAAACATACTAGTAGTTATATACAGACATATATATTACAAAGGAGCAACAAGATAAATAGAAGGAAAAACGTAACTTACATATCCCTGATCAGAACCGACAGCAAGATGTTGTGAAGTCTGGTTAATATTCAAAGAAATTACAGAACCATTAACCTTCATAACTTTAACACTATGGATGATGTGGCTATTTCCTTTCTTACTACCTGGCAAAAAAAAAAGAACATAGAAAGTCAACTTGATTGCCTACTTATACCTGCAACCGGATTAAGGGGAAAGTTTGAAGCTGAATAATGTGCTTACTTATACCTGAAAAAGATATAAAACTGTTTTCTGCTTGTGGTTCATATTTCAGTTTGAAGATGCGAACCTGCAGATCAAGTAAAAGCTTAAAAAAACAACCAAAGGATATTCAAACTTAAAAAAAATGATATTTCACCAAATGCATCAAACAGTTTCACTTCACCATTCCATTCTGATCTCCAGACACAAGAACACGAGAGTTGCCATCAAAATACAATGCTGTCAGTGGTATACCACTCAGAGACAAATCCTTTTCACTCTGCATCAAGAAAACAGTTGATAAGCAAAACAGAATATCTTCATCCACTAAATAATCTAGAGACATTATTAATCTTGTTCTCCATTTCTGTTTAACAAACATGCAGCTAGTAAACATAAACTGAAAAGAGCATATAAAAAACATTACCTGTTGCTTTACTGATAGAATTGGGATAAACAATGGGCACGAAACATCCCAAAAGTTTATGGCTCCATCAATGTGTCCAGTTATAAACAAGTTTTTAGCCTTTGTAAATCCACTAAATTGGATTGAATGTGACTGAGATGCATCTTTTGGCTTCGTTTCAAGAAGGGATGGGACACTTTTTGCCAGCAAAGCATAGTCCTACATGATGAGAGAAATCAATGGCACCTAAGCGTTAACAAAAATCATGTCAATGCTAAATACTTTTCATGCTCTACAATAAATCTGTACACAGTGTTACCTCAACTGCAGAACTTAACATATATGAGTTATCTGTGATGAATTTTGTAACTGTGATGCTTGAATCTAAAAATGGCATTTTCAGCATAACTTCCTTCGGAAGTGAAGGTGGAGACCGAGATTGGTACTGCAGAAGATACCTTTCAATCTGACAATCATCATAGGCGTAAACTCGCCCTGACTTTCCAAGCAAAAGGAAAGAATCTTGTTTTTGTTTACTTTGTTCTCTTGAGCTCGAAATAATCTCCATGTCAATACAAGGTTCCGACAATGGTAGCGCCAACTTAATTGTGCGAGACTCGGTATGTTCATTCAATAAAATTACCTGCTCCACCACAATATCACTTCAATAAATAAAGTCATAAACCAGCTAGTTGTTAAGCACTGGACCTCAAAAGAGCAAAAACTGAACATAGTTGTTGCACTTTGAATGCAAAGATAATCATAATACCTGCAACAAATTCACAGAAACCAAGTCAGAAGCACCCATAGTATATAATCGACTTGCTTTCCCGTCTGCATACACCCATTTCAGTGATGCTATAGGAATTTTTTCCAACTTATAACCAAGATTGAGTTTACAAATGGGGGCAGTTTGAGCGCCACAATCTGATGAGAATTCAGTTTTTAAATTTGGGGTAGAAGGAACACCCCAGATGAAAATCTCTCCATTGTTGTACCCTACAGCAACTTTACTTCCAACAGGGCATGCCCAACATGCAGAAGTCACTTGCTTTGTTTCATGGTAAAGTGATTGAAACACATTTCCACCTGTTGTAAAAATGGATTTGCTTTCGCTAATGTCCCACAGTGAAATGAGGCCATCTCTAAATATTGTAAGAATCCTGCATTCACCAAAAGAGTTATAACTTAAAATACTGAGTGCTTCAAGAAAAGAAAATGTTATTATCACTATTGTTTATCTCACTTCAAAACATTGAAAAAGCAACTTAACCAGAAAAAACATGGCCTGAGATTACTACCTCTTACTTTCAGCTGTTGGTTGAGGCAGTATATGTATCACGGCAGGATCACCAGAAACTTCATTCCCTAATTGAGATGATAACAACTTTAGTGTGACATTAAAGTGATATAAGAAGAAAATGATTCTCTTAAATGCATAATCATCACAAATTCTTGATAGAACAATAATTGGAAAATGATATACATCAATGAACAGAGAAATATTGGTCTGAATGTGTCTCACCATGAGATGCTGAGAGAGGTATAGTGTACTTCATTTGTACTATACTACATGATTCTTGATCAAGCTTCAAAACTGAAATGTTACCATCAGAATATCCAACATACCTGCCAATACAGATCGAGGCAATGAACTTACGCAAATTAAAAGCAGTGAATTCGTGTATTTTGTTACTGCCTTTTTCTCTTATGATGAAGTCAAGATAAACTTACATGTAGCTACTGTGCTGCATGACAGTGAAGGAGGTAATTTCTTGTTTGCAAACATGAAAACCAAACAAAAGCTTCTTGTCTACATCCCAAACCTAAAGTTTGTAAATTTCTTGGGAAAATTAATAGCCATCACGATCATTGTGAACATAATTCTTATATATGAACAACATTGTCTAAAAGTAAATGATGTTTATGATGCCATAACACTGTGCATGCAATTTGATCAAACTTACAATAAAAAGATACATGGAGATAATGAATCAAATAATTACTGTATAACTTGCCTCGATGCGGTTTGTGGAAGTTACATTTAGAAGAATTCCTTCATTCACAAGGAACTGAAGATAAAATTCACAATTGCAGCTAAATGTTAATTCATTAATAAAATCTAGATAAGCTGATGGAAGTCGATGATATACAAAAAGGTAGAGAAGATAATACCTGTAGAAACTTGCTTGATACTGCTTCATTGGATTCAAGCAAAACTTGACTGTTATCTTTTCCATATAGCTTAATTCTGCCATCCCTGAGTTCAAAACCAAAACAATGAAAATGAAAGAAACATCTTTAATTGATTGCCAATTTATCAATGGATGTTAGTTGCCAACACAATGACAGAACAATTGCAAATGTATTTATAAAGAAACTTACTTTGTAGCAATTGCAAAAATTTTTTGCACAGGATCATAAGCAAACTTGTTATCTCCTGAAGGAAAACCATAATGGAATACCAAATGGGGATCTATATCACTTGACTTCAAACCTTCTGAATTTCCTCCAAGCTGCAAAATGAGCAGTAAACAGAAGGATCGGATTTCACAATTACAAATTTACAATGTTTTACATCCTAGAAATCAAGAATTCGTGATATGTTACACGTATGTGAAGATTCTGGTCAATCATTTATGTTATAAGCTTAACATTTTCGCATAAATAGTTGTTTGCCACCAGTTGGATGCTTGTTGCAAGTATTCAGATAAAAATTTGTCAGGTTTGGATGTTTGTACTTTATAAAATTTAAGTACTAAAACGTGGACTAATTCATTATTTTTGTAAAATATAGGGACGAATTTGATAAATATACGGAGATGTAACCCGCAAGAGATTACTGGGCTTTTATGTGGGCCATTCTACCAAATCCACAAAATCATGAAGCAGAAAAAGATTTTTTTTTAGTGTCACTCGCTTATTGGGCTTCAATAGCGGGCCCAACATTGAAAAGACCAATCCCGCTTACGTGGAACGGATTTCATACAACATGGGCCCATGTGGTTTACTTGCAAATTAAAATACCACCGACCATCACGTGGAATACTGGCCGTTGAATATTTTCAGACCGGAAAATGCGTAAAAGGAGACATAACAAATAAAGAAATGAATGACCAAAATGTAGTTAATGAAAAAAAAAAATTAATTAATAATAAATAAATTGAAGACAGAACCAAAGCAAACAAGTGTCCTAATTACTCATTCTTAAACGACCTTAACGATTCCTTAATCAATGTTTTTGTATTATGACATGATGGATAAGATAAGACCATCAACTTCCACTTTGTTAGAGATTTTGATTCTGGTGACCAAAGGATCCAAGGTTTCATATCATTTGTTTAAAAGCTAGAGCTACACTGCATACAAATGGCATCAAATGAAAATTAAATGAGTCAAAGAGATTGAATTGAATTGAATTGAAAAACCAAAGTAAAACTTTGGTTTGATTTGATCTTTCCATATTTGGAAAGTGGTGGAAACACATTGCTCTGTCTACAGTACTGGATAACTCGAAACTTCCAATGGAAATCTGGAAACGTTTTCTAAATTTACAGTTGAGTGAGTAGTATTCTTCTGCAGCAGCAGCATTAAATTATCATCTCAAGAACAAGGAAACATCCAAAACTAAACTCCTCAGTCATACTGTATTAACTGAAAATCAACTTAAGCTTCGGAAAAAGTTTCAGATTGAGAGAAATAAAATCCAGAAATGAAGAATCAGATCAGTAACTTTTACCTTCTTCATAGAAGCCTTCTCCACAAGCTTTTTCACGAACATCTTTTAGAACCAAATCTCTCAGAGTAATCAGATCAACGGCAGTTTCAGAAATTATGACAAGATCAAGATTAAAAAAGACAAGACTCTTGCTTTGTAAAAACCGACGAGTTGTTTGTTTTAGTGAAAGCAACGACGGTTGATTACAGACAGTTTTGATGATAACGGCGACAAAATTAAGCGGTTTCTTTTTCTCCTTTTGTAGATTTATAACAAAGTTTTTGCGCCACGTGGACGTTGATTAGGTGGTTCAATTAAACAAAGATTTCCTCGAAATCGGTTTCGTCATATCATGGTGAAATAATATTTAGGTCCCTGATTTTTTATTTGTTTACAAATAATTTCTTTTATATTTATTTATGACCTTTGAATCTCAATTCTTATTAAAATAATCATATCACCCTCCTTCTAATATTGGCCATCACTCTATATATATATATATATATAAACTATTTCTTAATCTTGATCTATTTTAATATATAAAAGAGAAATAAATAATGATGGTTTAAAAAGAAGGGAAATTAAACTTAAAAAAATTCAAATAACTAAAATTTTTAAAATTTTAAAATATATTAGTTCGATTAAATTTTTGTGGTTTTGACAAAACTTAAATGAAAAATTGAATTAATAACTGTTTGTTTGATTTTTTTTTTAAACTAAAATCGAACGAATACATTTTTAAATTGATCCAAATTATCAATTTGGTTCTGCCCACCCCTTATATGTTTATAAATAAAAATATAAACTCAGTATAATATAAAATTAATAACATTATTTTTTAAAAATAATATTAAATAAATTTATTTAGACATTTGTATTTAATATTAAATAATTTGGTAGTTGGTAGTGGTTCAACTACTAACAAAAGGTATCTAAGTTTAAACTTTGCCGTATAAAGTTAAGGAGAAATTTTGGTTACATAAATAATTTTAATTTTAATTATATTATGTAATTGTCAAAATTTTGAGTGTTAAGTTAAAAAAATACCTTCAAATATCTTAACTATTAAATTTATATTTAGTGTTTAGTAAAAAATAAATAAAATTGTAATATATAATTTAGCACGGAAGAGTATTTCAATAATTACTATAAAAGATACGGATTTATTTAATATAAATAAATAAATTATATTTTTATTTGTAAAAACAAAAAAATAAAGGAACTCAAGTGTTATTATCTCATTAATTTTTTAATCTTGAAATTGTGTGATTGAATAATCACATACTATAATTGTACTAGTGAGAACGATCTCACCGAATTCTTTCTCTCTAAATATTTTTTAAAAACAATTGTTTCCACAATCTGACTTCCTACGATCCACGACAAATATAAAGAAAGTGACGCTCCTTGGACAACGTAGATAACGACACGTAGAAGGATTATGATGTCAGATGTGGGGGCCAGGCGTTAGTGGGTCCGATATATTTGGTGAGATTACGTGGCAGAACCGAAAGCAGCTAACTTGCCTTTGATTTTGTGTAAATTAAATTACTTTATTTATTTCCTTTTATTAACGAATAACTTTTAATTTTAATTTTATTTATTTGTAATTAACTATATTATTAATAGATATGCATATCTTTAAGGATATGATAAATCTAAATTTGCAAGTTTTGTAAATATGTGATAGTTGTCAATAACATGTCATGTTAATGTTATAAATAAAAACAAATGGAGTTATGAGAATTTTAGGAATTATAATTAATTGTCTTTTGTCGCTTTTAGAATTATTGATTTGGTAACGTATAAATGGAAATTATCTAGAGGCAACTTTTATTTATATGTTTATTTAATAAAATTTTATTGTAATAAGATTTATTTTAAAATTAACTGGCATGATTATGACGGATAAAAATAAAATTTTAAATAAATGGTATAAGTCTATTTGATCAATCGATATAATTTGATTAGATAGTCCAATAAATACGCCTTTGTGTGACTTTTTTTGGTCAATCAATAATTAAGAACGCAAATTTAAAATAAATGATATAATATTAATAGACAGTTTTAATAAAAATGTTACCATATGAAATCTCTTTTATCAATCGATAATAATTATTTTAAGTGAGGAAGAAATTTTAAAATAAATTATTCTTTAGATAGTCTAATAAAACGTCCCGTGTGAAATCTTTTTTGTCAATGATAGTATCACGGCAAGCGAGAAAAATAAAAATTAAAACAAATGTTATAATTTTATTAGATGGTCCAACCAAAAAAAGTTTATATAAAAGATGTTTTCGTCAACCAATAGTGATTATGACGAGCGAAAAAAACTAATAATATTATTTTACTAAATGGTTCCATAAAAAAAGGCCTATTGAACGATGATTATAGTAAGCATTTTCATTAATGAATAATGATTATAATAAATAATGAATGGTGATATAATTTTATTGAATGATCTTATAAAAACGCTTTCGTATAATTATTATTTTCATAATTTTTAGTATATCTATAAATATTAATAAGTGATAATTAGGTAAGGACGATACTTACCCTTTAATCAAATGGATTTTAATTAATTAATTTTTTTTTTAAGAATTAATGTAACGTAAAAATAGTAGAAAGTTGGACGAAAATAAAAGAAAAATAAATAATATAAAATATTTATGGGTCTAGTGTTAAACGGGCCTCACACTTGTATTTGCAGGCCAACTTTTAAATGGATCGTATATTTTCCA
Organism: Cedrela odorata; assembly: GCA_035584115.1. Taxonomy (NCBI): domain Eukaryota; kingdom Viridiplantae; phylum Streptophyta; class Magnoliopsida; order Sapindales; family Meliaceae; genus Cedrela; species Cedrela odorata. The sequence continues at coordinate 577,213 of JAXCLQ010000012.1, read as the reverse complement.
AAAGTACTAAAACCACTTCACTATATTCTGATTACACCCCCTTATTGTGTGGGTGACAATGTAAAAGGCTTTCATTGCATTTTGGTTATTACGGAGCAGAGCGTGGGGGATTTTGATTGGATTACAGTTTCTAATCATTGAGTCTCATAAAGCACTGGATTAGGATTACAGGCAAGCCCATCCAGTACACTGTGGATAACTAATAACGTTTAGGTCCCTGGTGTTTTGGGTTTTCATAAATAAGAACGTAGTCTTTTGTCTATTAATAACAAAAAGTCCCTAAACATTATTGAGAAATGACAATATCGTTATTAGCCCCTTATTATTATAGTATCGACTATTGAGTCTTAACTTTTAACTAACAATATTCCTTAATAGTAAAGGGTATTTTAGTAATTTAAGTAATACTCGGAAGATTATTGGCTCAATAATTAATAGGGAGTTTTACAGGAGGGGGGAAATGAGTAAATGGAAGAAGAAATATAAGTATAGAAAAACCAAGAAATGAAATGATTGACATAGACAGACATATAGAGAGACAGGGGTGGTCCATGATATTGATCAGGAGTCTCTACTCTCCCCCTAACAGCACAGAAGCTGAAGCTGAATACGTCCTTGACCTTGGCCACGTTGTTTGTTCTTTAAACTAAAACTTGGATGGCTATTAACTATTAGCTACTTCCTGCCCTGCCCTGCCCTGCCCTTAAAGTTGCTATAATTGAGTCACATACTCAGTCCCACATTCATGTTATAATAACCATCATCATCATCATCGTTATTGTCATTATATAGCATATGAATCATATCTTTATTTGTTAAATATTAAAACACAAGGGACTTGGGATGTTATTGCCCCCACAAGCCATGAGGGAATAAGCCAAGGGGAATAGAGGGCCGGGGGCTTTGAAGCACATGGGAAACGCTCTTTCAACATCATTAGACAAAGAAGCTAAAAGCAGCTTTCAGCTTTACAACGAAAGTCTACGTTGTGTTAGTGAGTCTAATGTAAAGTAATGCAATGCCCCACCAACACCAACACCATCTTCATGAGTTGTATGAGATTGCCTTTTCATTTTCTCCATTTATGGTCTGCTTTTCATTGGGAATAACACTTTTAACAACCTCACCCTCTAACCTAAACGGACTTTTAAAAAAAAGCACTTATACCAACCTCACCTCACCCCCCAAATAGAGCATTAAAGGTGTTAGATTTAGTTAGCCGAAAGGCACACTTAATTCAATTCTTCTTCTTATGCTTATACTTGCACTTTTTAACTTTGTGGGAAAGCACTTAATGTTAACATTCTTGCATTATTCCATTACCATACCGTAAGTAGCATTCAAAATCAAAGCCAGCCTATCAAATCAAAGGGTATGATGAGCGAGTAATGCCGAGGCGGCACAGGGTATCAGAGATGTAGAAGAAAGAATCAATCAAGAGTCCATTCTATACGGCGCAAATGCCAAATGGAGATGTGGTGGGAATAGGCATAGCATAATCATATCAACTGTCCGTGAGCTGTTCTGTTGGTTACGTGCTGAAATACACAATTATATGAGTTTACATTTTGCATTAATATCATATCATATCATATAATATAATATAATGAAAAGAATTCCCTTTGACGTGACATTCCTGATCGGTGTCATTAATTAGCTGTAATTGTTCAAAATTAATATTATAAAAATTTATCCAAATTTGTAAGCTATAAGTTGAATTCAGAGATTTAGACCACACATTGAATCTACCTATATTGGGGTTGTGGGGTGGTCCATTAACCCCCCTAATTATTGTTATTATTATTATTATTTTCTTTATTAAGATAGTAATGAAAATAAAAATATCTTTCTTGTATATATAATAAGAATTATTAAAGAAAAAGGAAAAGAAATGAAACCTTCACTTTCTGCTTATTCCAGCCATGGACTTCCCTACAAAAATTGCAACCTTTCTTCTTCACAACTATTAATTATTTATTAATTATTATCATATTCAGAACTTCTCCGTTATTATTATACAAAGTGTCCCTTTCATCTGTTCATCAAATCAACCCAAGATCTTCTGTTCATCTCCCACTTTCAGTCGTTTCCATCTTTGGAGCGTTTCCGTTGCTGAAACGACAACATTGTGTTGTTCATGTCTGCTTTCGTTTGAGTTTCAACGGTAAGTTCATGTTTTGATCGCCGGATTACTCGTTTTGTTGTTGATGTGACGTGGGAAGAAAGTAAAGCGAAGATTTTGTGTTTTCAAAGTAGTGAAAACAAACCAACTGAAAAAAACTCAGCCATTGAAGTGAAAACATTTCTCTGTTTACATTACGATCAAATAATTGCTTTGCTTGAAGTTATTCAATTTCTGGGAATTTTTTTTCTTCTTTTTGAAAAATTAATTTTCATTTTTCTTGGTGGGTTTGGGGGTATAATACAAATTGTTTTTTCTGGGTTAATTTTGCTGTTAGTTCTTCAAAGTAAAAAGTTTTTAGATTGATTTTACTGGCTACTGAACCAGATGCGTTTCCTTGCTTGTGTGATCAGAAAAGACATTAGCTTTTTCATTTATCTCAAGCATTTTGGCTGGTGTTTACTAATTAATTGTATTATTTTTAATTTATATTTTAAAGAATTTTAGCTGTAATTGTCTTGCTTGTTCATGAACTGGATTACTATATGTGATTTGACGCCTGCATATTCGTTCCAGCTTCATTCCATTACAACTGTCGGCAACTTTATTTATTTATTTTGTAAACTGCATAGATTTTATGGGAAATGAAAGCATTGAATTTGTGTTTTAAGATCTACTGTATGTTTTTTGTAATTAATGAAGCAAGTACTAGGCTGGCAGTGCCCTTAATAGCTTCTACACAGCAAAATGAGTACTTTCAATAATCATGAATATGAAGCATGATTATGGATTTGTGTACTAAATTCTTAATTGCTTCAAATTAGCAATCAATTTTTCAACAATTGAGTACTTGTTGGTGCATCGAAAGTTAATGTATTCAATTTTCTCTTTCAATGATATGGGATTAATTTGATTTTTCACAGGCTGTAAAGTAAGTCTGCGACTTATAATTGGTAAAAGGGAAAGTTAAGTAGGGGTTAATGGGGTAGAAGTAGATGCAGTAAGCAAAGGAATGCAAGCTTTCTGGTAGACCTGTTGGCTGCATGGGAGGATTATTGCATCTTTTTCACTTCAACCAGCGCAGTATGGCCAGGAAAATTCGCACACATAAGAAACATGTTGATGGTAAGTATTATAATTCTTGTGTTCACTGTAGGAAACTGCTTTTTTCTAGACAGAAATTTTTAGGTTCAAGATTGACTTGGTAACGGGTCCTCCAAGACTTTGTGTTTTAGCTGAATAATACACTTAATTTGATTGAATATTTCCACTAATGAAGCGGCTTAGTTAATTTCATGGAAATGTTGTGATTTATGCTAATAATTGTAGTGGTTGTCTTAATCACTTAAGAAGAAATTTCCAAGTCAAGGATTTCATTTTTATATCAGGACATTCCTTGTTAATTGAGGCACTCAGATTTTTTGTGTTAAATGTAGTCTTCATTTTATTTTGGTATTATTAAGAAATTGATGCATCTACTTATTTCCCAAAAACGAAACAAAATTTGGTCCAACCACTTCTTTGAATGACCATTTGCTGTAGAGCTAGAATGGTTATTATAGGGTGAACTCCTGTTTTTTTCTTCAAATGCGGTTCTCATGATCTGGTCCTGATGGATGCACTTTCATGTTATTACTACACCATAGAAACAAGAATTCCATTTATCACCAAATAAACGAGAGTAACTTCAGTTTTTGTCTGTTATTTTATTCCCTTATGTATCTTCGAAAGTAATGTAGTTCATCCAACTGCTGTACAGGCCTGGAAGCTCCTCGAAATAGCTTGGAACTGCAAGTAGAAACTTCTAAGAGCTATGATGCTGTAAGAGACGTGCCGGTAATTTTTTCATTACATGACTTGGGTTATGACGTATATAGGTTCTCTTATATTGTTGAACTGTGCTCTGCTCTGTGAGAGTGTGGCTTGTGTTGTAGTGCATAACTTAGGGCTAACGAGATTGAACTGACAGTTGAACAGGACTGTTTTTTTTTTTTTATGCTTTGGCTTTTGATCTTTGTTTCTGATTTGTGGAACTTTTTCTCATTCAATTCTTCATTTGACATAAAAATCTTTGATCATCTTTAGGAAGGCCAGGGATCTGACTAACATCTCGCCCTTATGTTCACTTTCCATTTTCCAGTTGCATAACTCAAAACTTTCCTAGTCTTGAATTGAATAATCGTTTTCATTTATGCTAATATTTAACTTATTTTGCTTAATCTTGCTAATTTGAGTCAGACTAAATTTATGAATAAGTTAACAGTTCCAGTTTGATCTAGTGATAGTGTTCTAAAAATATTTGTTACAGTTCTGCTTACAAACTCAAATATGTTTTTACATGAACTCAGTATTCTTACCCAATGGAAGAGGACTGGCCTGAAAAGAACTCTCATCCAAATGAGGCTTCAATGAAGAAGTTGATTAGTGAGGAAATATCGAAAGAATCTAATACCAGACAAAATGCACCTAGCATTGTGGCTAGACTGATGGGGATGGATGTGTTACCAGTAGAAACAAAATCTGTGATTCCGCCAATTGACAAAAAGAATGATCATAGGGGAATGAGGTCCTCGAAAAAGGAAAGGAATGGAAGGAGTTCTGTTTCTCATTTCTCTTCATACTCGGATTCTTCCAGGCAGAATCAACTTGACTCATTTTACCCTTGCAGAGACAGAGAAACCAATGGATGGAGCAGTGGCTGGGATTTTGAAAAGCCAAGGCCTAGAGAGCATCCTCAAGAAGAGGAACTACAAAAGTTCAAGAAAGAGTTCGAGGCATGGCAGGCAGCAAGGTTTAGGGAATGTTCAAAGGTAGTTGAACTCAACAGCATTCCCACACAAAGGCTTGCCCAAGAGAACTTCAAAAAGGAAAAAATGCCAATTTATGCAAATTCTTGGATGAATGGAAGAGAGAAGCCTGGGGAACCTAAGATTTTAACCTTTAAATCAACATCATTTGAAAGAGGTGGTTTACATCATAGACATAAATCGGAACTCTTCCCAACTGATCAAAAGGAATCACTTCCTTTGAGAAGCAGAAGCAAAAGCATAGACTTTGAACAAACCTCCCTGATGAATCATGATGAGAAACGAAATAGTTCTCCCACAAGGATAGTGATCTTGAAGCCCGGTCCTGACAGGATTCATGATCACGAAGACTGCTGGACGAATGCCTTGGGAACTTTAGAGGGTAGAGGAAGTATAGAAGATTTTCTTGAGGAGGTGAAGGAACGTCTGAAATGTGAACTTCAAGTTAAAACTCTTAAAAAGGGTTCAGTTGTCAGAGGAAGCGGAATTGAAACCCCTTTCAGTGAAAAACCATCGGATCCAAAACAAATTGCTCGACATATAGCAAAGCATGTTAGAGAGAGTGTCGGTAGGGATCTTGGAATGAATTTGCTCCGATCAGAATCAACAAGATCATATAGAAGTGAAATTCAATTCAATGGGCCTGGCTCCCCAGAGCTCATCAACTGGGATGCAAGGAGATTCCTGTCAGAGAGACTAAGAAATGTTTTAAAGAAGGAAACACATTCAGACAGTCCTGTAGTTGTCAGTGGCAGATCAAAATCTTCTGTGCTAGATAAGGAAAGGATCGGATTTAGGCAATCGGGAGACACCTCCATGGCTGGAAATGAGTGGAATCACTGGGGAATTGAAAAAGATGAACAAGAAATGCAAACCAGGTCTTTCAGGCATGGAGATGACAATGGAGTGTTAAACAGAGAGCTGTCTCCGAGGAATCTCATTAGGTCTTTGTCAGCCCCTGTATCGGGGACATCATTTGGGCAGCTTCTTCTTGAGGACCGTCATATTTTAACTGGTGCCCAGATCAGGAGGAAACATGAAGCCATTGACAAATTTTCAGCAGATGTGAGGAGGAGGAAGAAAGAAAGGTTTAATTTCAGAGAAAAAGTCTCCAATTTCAGATACAGTTTTACTCTAAGGCGAAGGCTGCTTGGCAAGAAGATTCAGTCAATGATAGAATCACATGGTGCTCAATATGATCATGTAAAAGATATCATGAGTGGACCGACAGTAATTATGAACTTTGGCGAGAGGCAGGTAAGAGTAAAACTTAATTTGTGCATCCATTGGTATTATGAGATCGCAGGTCCATTTCTGCTTGTTTCTAATTAACGTATCCTCTTGTATTATCTTAGGAAAACTCCACTGAAGTTCCCCCTAGCCCTGCATCTGTGTGCAGCAGCACGCAAGAAGATTTCTGGAGGCCAACAGATTATCTCAGCCCGATATCAACACCCGATGTAACTCTTGGAGAAGACGATTCTATGCCTCAGGTTTTTAGAGAGATAAGTTCTAATCTGAATGGTATGGAAACAATTCCTTTTGAGGCTTTTATACATATTACATACCATTGTGAGAGTTTTGATGCTGCAACTGTGGTGTATGCATGAATTTAGTGGGGATGTTTTCCATGACTTGATTGCATGGCTAAATATCTGTAGGCAAGTTGATTTGCATTTCTAATAGTAGTTTAATTTGTTGATCATACAGAGCTGCGCAGGAAACTGAATGAACTTGAGAACAGGCCAGAGGACATATCAGTTGAACAAGATCCTACCGGGTCTGAAATAAGTGATTTAGAGGATCAGGCAGAGGCTTACATACAAGACCTACTTGTTGCTTCTGGTTTTTATGATGGCTCGTCTGATAAATCTTTACCTAGGTGGGACCCACTTGCAAAGCCTATCAGCAATTCAGTCTTCGAAAAAGTGGAAGAATCTTATAGAAAATTGGCCGAAGAGAATGACAATATGATAAAGGATCATATTGAGAAGAAGGCAGATCGCAAAATGTTGCTAGATTTGTTGAACGAAGCACTTTCAACCTTACTAGGACCACCTGTGATCATGTCTAGATTCAGGAGAAAGATTATGGGTACTTCCACATTGCCACCTCCCCGCAGAAGGAAATTATTGGAGTCCGTATGGAAGACTGTTTGTGTATATTTATACCCTCCAGCTGACAGATCTTACTACTCTCTTGATAGCATGGTGGCACAGGACTTGGGATCTGCTCCATGGTCCGGCTTGATGGATGAAGAAATTAATTCTTTGGGAAGAGAAGTAGAGTGTCTCATTATTGGCGAATTGCTTGATGAAATTCTGAAGGAAATGTAGATATAACAGTTACATTATTGAGGTTTTGACTTTCTCAGTGTGATCGTTATCACCTTCACTAGCGAAACCAAGATAGCAAAGAAAAGAAATCTTTCGGAGAATGACTTGTTCATGGAGGCAGGTATACACATGATTACATGGTTAAATCTTAAACTAGATGTTGTCATATTTTCTTAACACGGATGAGTTGTTGATAACGGAGGCTGCGCGTGCATGTATATATTTGTTCTTCATTGGTGTTTTTAGTACAGGAGCAACGTTGATTGAAGCTACACGTATTGTACATGATTGCTAAGTATAGTTAGGCCTTCTTACATATTCATAATTTTTTTATGTCTACTTGTTTGATGTTTTTCTCATCTAGTCTTGATATTTGAACAAGATTAAGTAAATGTAACTACTGGCAAAATATCAAGTTATTTTGTACTTAACTTGATATGCAAGATTGCAGATGTTTATTTGAAACTCTTATATATATAGAACAAGAAACTTTAAGCAGCAGACTGCTTGAATCATTAAGAAATTACTACTCAAAACTATTTTTAGTTTTAGCGATTGAAATTGATGAACAAATAGTGAGATAACATTCTTGTTAACAGGGAACTTTTCCTGATGCTGTACAATTCCTTAAAACTTTACAGCTAAGAAACTCTCCTTTGACCTGAATTCGTTCATCTTCTATATGGATAGTTTGTCTTGCTCCTGAAAATTGATTTGGATAGACGCGGTGTCTTCGTCATGTAAGTCTGCCAAATCTCTTTCTGGGCAGTGAAATCTCGCCTTACTGCTTTCTTCTGGACCTCAAAACTCAACAAGCCGGAGAATACCAGAGCATTGATAATGTCTTTCCAATGTTTGCACACACTCTTCAGTGGAATGTGATGTTGGTCAGAAACTCTAGCCAATACGTCAAGCATGATGTAATCGGGAAGAGACGGCTTCAACCCGTCATTGTTGCTGCGATTATCTGCGCGATCTGTTCTGTTTCTTTTGTCGATTTCCATGCTTCTTGACAAAATATTTGTGTGTTTTGTGATGGAGCAAATTATGTCAGTCTGCAAGCTTGAAATAAGAAGTCTTTTAGCGGCAAACTAGAACCCTTGTCTTTCTCCGACTCAGAATCCTGACAACGGAGGGATATCTTAAATCTTATTCCTGTAGGAATTCTAAAGTCCATTCGTTATATGATTAGGAAAATTGACCAAAATAATGCTCTATTTAAACCCCCTTCTTGTAATTAAGAACCCAAGAAAAAACCATCATCACTTGAAAGAATATATGTTCATTACCCATTTGAAGATAATTTTAGTACTTGATTGATTGATTTACGCAACACATGTATTTCATTATAGAATTTATTCCTTGTAGTTCTTCTAGGTTTGAAATGTAGACTTTGAATTTGGATTCACCCAGCGGTGGCCATGGTTAGGTGGACATTGGCCATACTAATAATTAATTCAAAAGAAAAAGACAACACAGTCAGAAGTCATGGTTGATGCACCAAACACAACACAATCAGCAATTCACATGGTATCGAATGTTATTGTCCGGAAATTTTTTTTTAATAAGTCGTTAAGAGTTAAGAGTGTCGTTCTCAGTATGAATCCGATTCCAAGGAATGGAGGACAGGTGGCTGTTTGTATTAAAGATGTGGAAATAAGTGCTTCTGACTACCTTAAATTCTAATTGAGTGTAGAAATTGCAGAGGCGGCACGGCTCTCCAGAAGAGAAAAATTAGCCACAGCCCTCAGCATCTTGCTTCTGCTTCTGCCCAGTGAGAAGCCATTGAACAGAAACATCCAATTCCAAACACTCTTCCAACCCAAGTGTGAAGGTTTTTTAAGGATAATTTTTGTTAATTTTAGGCTATTAATTATTGTTAATCACTCACAAAATAGATAATTAATAAATTAATAAACATTTTAATTAAATAATACATGATACATTGTCTATATTAGAAAAAAAAAATAATTTAATTATGGAAACAAAAAGAAAATTCTAAATATCTCCCAAAACGGTGCCGTTTTTTTTTTTTTTTTTTTTTTGTCAATTTTCACTGATGAATGATGTCCGTTAGTTAACACAAACCACTTGCTATAAAATCACAGCAGCCCAAAAAAATGTAAAAGAAACTGAAGAAGAAGACAAAAACAGAAAATCTAAGAGAAAAAGAACTACGAGTAGTTGCTAAAGTACGCCGGATGGGACACAATTCCACATCCATTATAGCGCTAACTTTCTTCCACGCGCCAACTTCTTTTTTCCTTCTTGTCTTGTCGTTCGTTTTCTCTCATTTTCTAACTCAAACTACCGACTTTCTATTTTTTCTATTCTCTTTCTTAGAAAACAAACAGAGACTGATGTATCCATAAACTGAAGAGAGGAGATTGCTGGCGTTATGGAATGGGATAATCGAGAATCGCTAGAGAATCAGAACCAGCAGAGAGCAGAAAATAATGTTGGGGGTGGTGGTAATGCTAATGGAGTAATGTATGTGAAAGTTATGACTGATGAACAACTTGAAACTCTTAGGAAACAGATTGTTGTTTATGCTACAATTTGTGAACAGCTTGTTGAGATGCATAAATTACACTCTTCTCAACAAGATCTTGCAGGTCTCTTCTGTCTCTATCTTCTTCTTCATCTGGGTTTTTTTTTTCTTTTGTAGTTTTCTTTAATTTTTTGAATGTATTTAATAACATCAGTCTGCTGTAGTTGTATAATTTGTTGGTTCTGTTTCTTGATCTGTCTTTGATTGCATGGAAACTTTGTCGTTTTGATTGCGTAGCTAACTTCTTTTTCTTGTTTTCGAATGGGGACAAACAACTCAATTGTGCTCTGATTCTGGTACTGCATTGATTCTCGATCTAGACTACAGTGGGTGGGAAATTAGGATAACATTTTCTTTAATGAAGAAATCATCTATGAAACTTGTAGAAATTCTCACTCAATTTCACAATTTCTTTGTACTAAAATGGCTTTTTTACAAAGTTATAGTCTTGTTTTTGCAGGAGGTAGACTGGGAAATATCTACTGTGACCCATTGATGACATCTGCTGGGCACAAAATAACTGCTAGACAAAGGTGGACTCCTTCTCCAGTACAGCTTCAAATTCTGGAGAACATTTTTGATCAAGGGAATGGAACTCCAAGCAAGCAAAAGATCAAAGAGATAACAGCTCAACTCAGTCAGCACGGCCAAATCTCTGAAGCAAATGTCTACAATTGGTTCCAAAACAGGCGTGCTCGATCGAAAAGGAAGCAGTTAGTTGGTTCGTCCAACAATGGTGAATCAGAAGTTGAGACAGAAGTTGATTCACTGCATGAAAAGAAGACAAAACCAGAGAATCGTAGCTCCCAACAGAACCCTGCTCCAAGGGCTGCCGATGATCTCTGCTTTCACAGCCCTGAGATTACCTCTGAAATGCATTTCTTGGGTGTGTTTTCCTATCCAATTAAGCGTATTGCTTAGTTTCAGATTTCTTTTGTCTTGCCAGCTACAACCTGTAAACTTAACAATGCTTTGTATGGTCATTTGCTCTGTTTAGGCCATATATTTTAGGCACGTTTTGGATTCAGGTGTTGCAGCTTTTAATCCACAATTATTGTGGAATGAAATCACTGGCTGTCAAATATAAGTAGGAGGGTGATTAGTCCAAACACTTTAATTGCTAAAAGTAAAAATTTGTGATAGATTAGCTTCACTCTTTCTACAATTTATCAAGTGAATATGTTTTAAGTAGCCGGGTTCTGTGTGTGATCTTGCTTTAAGCAGAATGATGTAATCGTGGATTATAAATGACATTGTAAAATTTCTTGATGCAGGGGATGGTCACCTAGCAGGAAAGATGGGAATGTCAAGAAGCTATAATCTCTATGAGCATGCAGAAGATTACAGCATGGCTGGTTGAAATTCATTCGGTTTGCTATCATTAATCTATCTGACAAAAGTAATACATACAATGAGTAGAAGCCACTTCTGTCCACCATTTGAGCTTGCTCAAGCCAGTAGAAAATACATCAAACCTTGCAAAATTTCAGCTTCTTGTTTGATGATGATACAAAATGAACTGGTTTATAAGCTAAGGAAGATAAAAGTACTTTTCCAGTATGACAGTATCATTTTGAATCGGTTTTTTGTGTCCGCTTTTCACTATCTGCTTTTTTGGTATCAAGTTCATAGGGAGTGAATTCTAGATTTTCTTTTGGGAAGTGTTTAGTGAAATGTAATGTACAGTAATGATGATGGTTTTGCTTCTGTTGTAGTTGTGAAATCAAATGATATGACGTTACTTTGTTTGCCAGGTGAATTTCGGGTGTCCCATTTTGGCTTTTAGCAGGGAAATGAATTATATTATGACCGTGTCTTGAAACAGTAATGAGTTCATTTTTGAGAATTAACTATATGTTTGAAATTGAGTTATCATGGTTTTACCTTTGGAGTTGTCTGTGAAATAGAATCACCGACTGTCAAATATAAATAGAAAGTCTCAATCTACCAGTAGAGAAAGACTTTGCTAATCTACTGTTTGCTTGTTTTTGACCAAAAATACACTTTAAATTGTATTAAAAATGGCACGAGAGGTGTAGATTATCTCACCAACACCACGGCTAGAAAAGGGTTCAGTTTAGTTCATGTTAGTAATAAAAACGCATATGTAAAAGAATAATTGTCATTGAATTTCAAACAGAAGAATGTTCATAAAATACATATAGTTCTTTTTTAAAAATATATATTCAATACAAAGTTTAATCAATAACATAAAGTTTAATCAATAACATATAAATATAAACCATAAACGCTATCGTTTCATTTTCACGGGCTCAAACTCGAACCCCATTGCGAGTTCTGGTTTGCTTCATCAGAGGAATTAATTCTCTGCAGGCGTAACATCCAAGCGGCAACGAACGTTGAATTATTAAAATGGTGGATGAAAATTCCATTGTTAATAGGAGATGTACTTACATACGTGAATGTAATTGTCCTGTTGAAGCGATCGACATACACCATGTTCTTGTAAGAAGAAGCAGGGCCAAGCGTTTCTTGATTTATCTCTCTGTTTTGATTGGCCTTTCGAATTCTTTGTTTCTTGTGCTCTCCAAGGTACGAAATTCACGATATTTTTCAATACCCTTTTGTTTTGACGTTTCAAATTTCATTTCTTGATCAGCAGTCTTGTGAATCTGAGCTTCCAGTAGTGTTGCTTTTCTATTGAAGTGAATTGGCGAATTTTCGTAGTATTTGATTTTTCAGGAATTAGACAAGTACCCAGAAAAATTGAAGCAACTTATAAGTTGGGTTTGGCATTATAATGTTGATTTTTCTGTTTCAGACTTGAAAATGCATTTGGGGTTTTTGTTTGTGGCGCTGTACGTTTCGAATGTTAAATATCTGATATGATGGCTATATAAATGACAGAACGAATCGATTACTATTCTTTTGTGGAGCTTTATTTTAAGTGCATTCCTTGTTAAGCTGTTGCTTTGGATGCCTGTTGAGAAAGGTGAGAACTGGATACACTGGTCCTGAAAGTGCTTTTAAGTATCAATTTTCAACTATCTTAACTTCTGAAGGAATTCTACAAAAGATCATTTAAATTTGGAAAAACATCTATCCTTTTTTTAACCTGGTTTAATGCTTTGAGTGATTTCAGAATCTGTTATTATCATGCCAGCTTTGGGAGTACAACTCGAAACTCACTATTTGAGGTAATTTTTTTTTTTTTTGGTTATAGTTAATTAAATGTGAGGATTTCAGTTCATTATTGGAGTGAATGTACATGACATCTTTAATTATTAACTTTACAGTGTGTTATCAAATGCAAATTTATTTCTTTAGAGGTTTAGTATGTTTTCCTTTCTTCTGAATGTTTCTTTGTATAGCATGTTTGCAAAAGACGTTTGAGTGCATAAAACTAACCTGACCTTTGGGTTCCTCTTTGATTAGCAAATAAAAGATTGTGTCGGAAGAGGGTACTGCCTGATGTTGCTAGATGTTGTGGTTTAGCGATAAATTTAGGTCAGATTTTGGTTCTTATTTCAATTCAAGCTTTAAGTTATGTGTTTCGATTTTCTTTGGATCAAATTTCTATTACATAGTTTCCTTGTTTGGACTTGATAATGATTCAGATATATTTCTTTCTACCTCACCTAAATGATTAGGCGTTTAAAATAGAATAAGAAATGGTTGAGGTCTTTGATCCATTTCCTTCTTGAACCAGTTCTTTGCAATCTCCAATTTTCTACTGCTAGTAATAGGACATCTTCGTCATTTTTATCATTTTCTTTTGTTTATTTACTTGCAGTGGAAGAATTGTTCACAGATTTTTTCCCATTGGCAAGATTTTGAGACCTGTACTGCTTGAATGTGTGACTCCAATCACTTGTTACTGGAGTCTATCATTAGTTGTACGCGATGAAGGAGAATTGATACTTGTGTTTAAGGTAAAGTAATCTCTGTTTCAACATCTTAAACTTCTGTTAAGTAGGAAGATATGAAAATACACATTTTGGAATACTGTTTAGCAGTTCAACAAGTTAAACAAGGATATCTAAGGAAAAGAAAAATAATAATTAGGGGATTATTGACTAGCTTTTAGTGTACTTCAATAATATCCCTCTTGGCATTTAGATGGTTTATGACACTCGATCCGCTTTTCAGGAATTGCGTCCACCAGTGAAGATGTTGGTCCCAATCTGGAAGGCATTGTGTGCCACATTTGATTGTAAAGGAAGTCCAGATACAGAAGATGGTTAATGGTTTTAAACAATTTTATAGCAACAGATGTTATGTAGCAGAGAACCATGTTGGTGGAAAATACACGTTATGGATAAGTAGAGGTGCATACTTGTCAAATTCATCTTCTGCTCTCATTTCAACTGCTCTACTTTGTATACAATATCATTGACCTAATGTTTTTGACTCTTGGAGCAAGTTTTTTGATTGAATCTACTGTTTTAGACTCTTGGAGCAAGTCTGTTGGTTTAATCTGCTGCAATATAAATCCAACTCTCGAAAGAAGATGAACGTTAAGGCTTTAGTACTGACCAAGATTAAATGCATCTCCGCACTTTGACAAGGCTTCAATGAGTATGATAACACCATAGAGGAACAACTTACATGTATATTTTGTTTTATAATCGGAGTGCAACCCATTGTGAATTGGAATATCGACATTTATTACAAGTATTAGTTTGTGTACTCATTAACCTTAAGCAGTTGAGGTCCACTACCAACATTTCTTTGATCAAAAGTCCATCTGTCCTGTTTTGCAATATCAAGGAAAAACCATGCCAAAATTGATGCAGTTCAATCATATGAAGAGCAGAGAGTAGAGATTATGCTTTCAATATTCGCAAAATCTGTGAACGATGTGATGATAATGGTCCTTTAGAATAATACAAATCAGGCATACTTCATTAAGAAACGTGAGCTATACAATAGACAAAGGATGACTGTACATGGAATGAATCTCTCTATTACAAATGGTACAGGTTTACAAAGATGTGTATGGTTCTATGACAGCAACTTTCAATTCTCATCAGCAACTTTGCTCTAGCTGCACTTAAACGCTGGCTTGAGCGTTCAAGATTTATTCCACAACTCGCTTGAATTATCATTCAACGCCCCAAGCTGAGCTATCTGTTTATGCAATGCCTCCTAGTTGACTAGAGGGACCGTTGTTGGCTGCCCATTAGCACTTGGAAAATCGCATCTCAAGTTTAACTCACATGGAAACACAGAGAGGTCTGCTTTAACTCTTCAACAATTAGTGCACATTCTGAAGGCAGCAAAGGATCTCCAAACATAATAACTCCTTAATGATCAAACATCGATCAGTTCCCGAAATAATGGTAGTAATTATTAATAATAAGAATGAAAAAATGTGAGAATTTAAAAAATTCCAGATAATGAAAAACTGTGTAAAGTTGAAAAATTCCAGATACAGGAACAAATTATGTCAACGCACAAGGTCTTTGCCACAAATTACAGAAGAAAAAAAAAATTTACTTAAAAGAAAGATAAGGTTATGGTTGGTCAACAGTCGTTTGGAGAAGTTGTAAGATAGGAGACAGAGTTGTGCCGGTTGAAGCATAAGTAAAATTACACATTAACCACCAGAAATGCCTTATGTAACGAGAAAATTTTAGCCACATGGACAAGAATTAATTACATTCAATCATACCACATGGCTAGCATTTCTACCAAGGCAAAGCATGTACCTCTGCATGCTTTAGAATTAAGTACTCGAAGAACAGGAGGGACTGTTTATTGTCCATCTGTATCAGAAAGCTAGGGGTGTGATACAACAATTAGAAAGACATTAAATAAGAAAAAAAAAAAAAAGGAAGAATACAAGAATAAACAATTCAAAGTTGATGACGTTTGTAAATTACCTGCTGAAGAAATCCTAAAAGGTCTACATCAGTTAAACTGACACCTAAAATGCAAGGT
>JAXCLQ010000012.1:538043-556682 GCA_035584115.1 Cedrela odorata | reverse complement strand
AATATTAAATTTCAAAATTTTTGGATATCCAATTCATTGTCATCCTTACAAATAACATATTTTTTTTAGACATTAAACTATTACACTACATATTAGACCTCAAATAATTATTATCTTATAAATATACCCACGTTACATCATATTTTGTATATAATTTAACAATTCTAATCTCGAATAATATTTTTCTCTTGTAAACAATTAATTTTTTCAAACGCCAAACTGTAACACTACTTATTAAATATTAAATACTTATTATTTTATAAATATACTCGTGCATTATGACACGTTTTGAGTGTAATTTAATTCACTAGGATGTTGGCCTACCAACAACAAAAATCACCCTAATTATAGTTTTAATAAATTTGATTACCTTGCAACCCTTTTTGTATTAATATTAATGCAATAAAAAAGTGCAAAATAGAATGGCATGAAGGTAATTAAGAGAGGAAAGGAGGTGAATTGTAAGAAAGAAAAACAGCAATCCGTTTAGGTAGGCAAATGAAAAAATGGTGATGGAGTTTTTACGTTAAAAATATTTAATGGGATTTGCAGTGTTGTGTTTCTAGAATCAGAACCAATCAAAATTTTATTGTCACATATAAATATAAATTTACCCACAAGCTCTTCACTTTTTTCTCTTTTAAGACCTTGAATTTCTTCCCCACCTGAGCCTTTGTATGAAACCCAGTAACAAAACAAACAAACATACTAGAAAAAAAAAAAAAAAAAAAAACCCTAATTCCAACTCTGCCGTTTCTTTGTTTTTATCAAACAAATACAAGAAGCAGACATTAAATATATGATCAGGTTTTGAGGTATATTGGAATTCAGCTATTAGCTCTGTTTCATTATCATGTTTGAATCAATGTAAAACGCTTGAGAAATCTAGCTGATTCATGTAATTATCTTGAATCAAGTTGGTTTTGTTAAAGATTGTTTGTTTTCTTTATGTAATTTGCTTTTTTTTTTTTTTATTGGATTGTAATTGTGGTGGGAATATGGGAATTCTGTTGGTTACACGAATTTTTGTTAGTGTTTGATTGTGTGCATGGTGTGTGTTTGTTTGAATTCTGTTTTGTTTGTGATCTTTTGTTGCTGTGTTGGGTGAGTTTGATTTGATGTTGTTGAGATGGGGAAGAAGGAAAGTTGGGGTTTTGCATTGTTGGTTGTGTTGTTTTTCTGATATGGAGAAGAAGAAGATCATCAAATATTTGAAACGGTTGTTCAGGATTTAGTTAAAGTTGGTACCTTTTCTTTTATCCTGAGTTAAAAACTTAAAAAGATAGAAAGCTTAGGGTTTCATATTGTTCTCATTTTTGTTGTTGTTTGCTATGGATTTTCATTTTGTGAATGAAGTATGGCTGAATTCTGATTCAGCTACAAGTAATGGACAAATCTATGCTGATTTTCAATAAAATTCTCATTTTTAAATGAGTTTAAACATTATTAGGGTTGGCTTTAGATTCAATTCTAATTGATTAATCGTTCGTGTTGTTTCATTGTGAATGTAGCTGGAGCGATCATATCATCTGTGTAGAGAATTTATTGTGTGTAGGGTTTGATTACCAGAGGAATTATGCAGGCTAACATTTGTGACATCAATTACTTGGATGCTGATGTCCTTTTGCCTCCTCGAAAACGTCTTCTTGCTGGATTCAAGAAACAGAGTTCTGATATCAATGACAATGACGATGGTGCTTCTCATCCACCAGCTGCTGCTTCTTCTTCTTCATCACCTTTTAGTCCTTCTTCAAGTGAATTTAGTGCCCGTCTCAACAATTTATTGAAATCTACTACGAATAATTCACATCTTTCACCTGAAGAGATCGCAGAGTTGGCAGAATCAGCAGCTATTGCTGCAGTTAAGGCTGCTGAGGATGCTCGAGCTGCAGCCGAGGAGAAGGCTGCCATTGCTACAAGAGCAATTACTGCAGCTAAGAGTGCTTTAGATTTGGTTGCGTCTTTTAATGATGAGGCAGCTTCAAAGGAGAGATACCTGAAGAAGAATAAGCTGAAGAAGCATGTTCCTGTTCAGCTTTTGTACAAAAAGCAACAATCAATGGATAGTGATAAGACTGACGAAGAACTAGCTCGGAGATTACATCGAGTCATGAATAGCTCCCCCAGAATCTCAAAGAACCTTACGACTTCTGACTTGAAGGGTCATAGACACAAGAAGCTTAAAAGCTCACTCACTTCTGAAAATGAGGGCACCTTTAGGGAAGTATATACTGTTAAAGCAGATGAAAGGGCATCTAAATATGAAAAATCTGGCCAACTAGAGATGTACAACGGGGAAGCAGGAGCAAGTCACTTGAAAGAGAAAGCTTTGGAAGATACAAGTTCCCCTAGTAGAAAGAGAGGAAGGCTGAAGCTGAAGAAGTTGCCCTTAAGCATTTGCACATTAAGGGATAGAGTAAATCCCAAGGAGGACATGATTACTAGAACCTCTCCGTTAACTGATAAGAACATGGGCAATGCTCCTGATGGTAATAGTATGCCGTTGTTTTCTCTGGAGCCTTCTTCTGATGGTGTGATACCAATTGAAGCTACTCCAACGTGGAAATGCCAGGAGTTCAAGGCAACTGCGTGTGTCAAACAAAATAAAGTTGTGCAGTCATAATGTTCAAGTCTTATTGTGATGACAGGTGGCTACCGTGATAGAAGTTGATAGCTGAGGTAGGATTTGTGATGCTCCTTTTTATAGGAACGGCCTCATATGATTTATCTTTTTTCTCATCTCCCTTTTGCTTTGTAAGGAAGTTGAATTGGCTTGTATACCTTTAAATGTTTAAATGCTTGCATCTAGCCTTCACGTTTCAAATATTGCCAGTTGCTTAACATGACAAACGAAGTTTGAAGTTGAGATAAGAAAAGGATGCAGTAAGTTTGTTGGCACTGGGTCAATCTTTTGCCTATTCTTCCTGCTTTATGTCCTAAGGATAGATGCACCGAGTCATTTTAATTTCTTGGGTTTGTATTCTTAGCAAGTCATTTCCTGTTTTAGCTTGCTTAGAAATCCTTGGTGTATGAGAATTTTGTTAAGATACAATGGTCCAGTTTGCTGTTGTATAAATACAGTATTGATAGAAACAGAAACAGTTCTGATGATGCAAGAGCTAAAGTATAACGGAGAAGTGAATAATTGTGCGATTATCAAATTTCTAGAAATGACTGCAGTCCTATGTGTATTCGATATATTTGTCTGTAGAGCGCATGGATTGAGAATTTGAAGAACTATTGGATGAAACTAATTTGTTTTAGGGCAAAGAAACTGTATATTCTCTGATCATTCTGTTCTCTCTACCTTGCATGATTCCTTCGTATTACTGGAAGTTTCAGCTGACATACGAAACTCTTCTGTTACTTCCAAGAGAAAAAACAGTGTTCATGGCCAGCTAGCTTCTGGGTACTATCTAGTTCACCACTGACTCTCCCTTATGGCTTTCTTGAAGAGGTGTCCTTTTAGCTTTTGTTTACCTCCATTCTAAGAGATTAGAACCACAACTATAGAAGACTTTTCCGGACAGGATAGGGGCTACTTCTACTTCCCTCTCTGAGACATGCAAGCGTTAGTTTTCACTTCCTGCCTTCCCTAGCAAATTGGATTATAATGGACCTGAACACTGTTGAAGTCTTGGGGCTATGGAACCTACCCCGCATTGGAGGAGAGAACCTCTATTTGTTCTATCCACCGGGTTCTGCACGAAAGGGAGGCCCTTTTCTGACGAATACAATGATTCAGGGGGCCCCTGGACAGTTATAAGGATGAAAAAAATTTACCCAGCGAGTTTTGGAGCGATGAATACGATGAGTTATAACATGCATATTGGAGTTGTGAATTGTTCTATGTAAACTTGGTTAGAAGTAAGGAAAGATTATATTTGAGATTGAAGTATTATGATTTTGAAAATGAAATCACTAGATGTCAAAATGAGTGTTCTCATATGTTTACTAAACACTTGTATTTCGAAGCAAGGCAGAATAATAACAGTTTCTATTCTTCTTGATTGTTAAAATATTGTATAGACATTATTGTGAGATATGGTTTATTAAAATATTGTACAAGCATAAACAGGAATGCCTTTTGTTGACGGTTTGAAGCAATACGAAATTGAGATTTCAAATTTGTTTTGAAAGTCCTCTGCTTAGCTTGCAGCCAGCCAGCAGAAGTTGTGTTGGGTGGATGTCTCTACTATTAGTATGAGCATAAACAAATTTGGTACAATGTTTCTTAGCTGGTATTGCTTTGTCATATTATTTTTCTGAGATCTTGATTCCTTTAAAAAAAAAATTGTTCATAAATATAAGTACAAATCTGACCAAAAAATAATTTCATATTCTTACTTAATTATAAAATTTTGAATATTAGTACTTTATTCGAGATATTTGTGACCACACCACATATATCTTGTAAAATTTGCTTATTAAAGTTGTTGGGGGACCAGATCAGAGCAGCCCGCCCTTTAGAATTGACCAAATCATATGCGCAAGTAGATAGAAAGATAGATATCAACCTGCCTGCCTTGTCAGATAATCAAACCAAATATTGAATTACAAAATAGAAAAATAATCAAATATCAATTAGCCCACCAGGGAAAGAGCAAGCTGTCAGTCCACATTGTCATAAGCCAAGAGACAGAATTTTGGACAAAACCCATCCCATCAAGGAGAAATTGGATTGGATTGAATTGAAAGAGACTTAGTGCTGAAACTGTTAAACCACCATAATCATTGGGAAAGTAATAAGAGTGTACTGTACAGCACAAAAGAAAACGACCAGGCCCCCAACTTTTCTTTTATCCAACTTAAATTTCTACAGAGTTGTGTTGCTGTCCTGCCCTAGAATGGTTGGTAGAAAATTGAACAATCCCATTAGGGTCAGACAACGCAGAAATAATGCATTTTCAATCTGAGATATCTGCCTAGATCAATAAAATTTCAAACACTTCAGTCAAGCCATGGTTTGAATCATTTTAGCACAACACAAGCCAATGGTGCAAACAATTTGTCATTTGAATTGATTATATGTCAATATCAATAAACAAGTGATGATCATAAATGTAAGTTCATTGCGGTTAAATTTCTCTCTTTCATGTCATTTCATAATATGATCATTTACTATTTTACATTTTAGTTAATTGTAAATCAAAAAATATAAATGTTATTAAAAATGTAACAAACAAAAAAATAACAATCACAATCAAAATACTAGTACAGGTGGAGGGAGGGACTTGAAAATGGTGTGGTGTGCCAGAACCTGGGATCCCTTCTTCACTTTCCCACCTTAATCTGAAGTTGGCTCATTCCATCGTCCAACTTTTCCACACCAGAATTATTTTTTGTTTCATCTTGTGTAGAATTCTTGAGACCGAGCCACGGGTGTTGAAGACACTGCTGAGCAGTTGGTCGCTTCTCGGGTGTAAAATCGAGAAGGGGAACAAGAAATTCTCCAAACTCACGAGCATCAGTCTCAGAGAATTTATACTTATCGACAAGCAATCGATCAAGAGACCAGAACTTTAGTCTTCGAATCCTTTTGAGATCGCCATGCCTATCAAAATAATCCTTTGATTGTGCTCCTCCAATAGCTATCTGCTCATTAAAACATTAGAGATGTATGGGTACTCATATGCTTATGTAATAATGACAGGCATAGTGAGAATAATGTGCTTACCTTTCTTGGCATTTTTCCGAGGAGTTCCATCATGAGAGCAAGGTGGTCCTGAAATCAACCCGATGAACAGGTTATTAGCATCAAATATAAAATCTATCTTTCTATATTTTTCCTCTTCGTTAGCTGGAACAATGTAAGGGTAAACTGTTTGCAAATTACAAGGTTAATGCACAAATAATTGGCACACTGATAATTGATGATTACTTAACTAGTTAATTTGAACCAGGATACTGATCATCATTAATGTTATTCCACATATTGCCTATGTTTCTTACTGTTTCCTTATTTGCCTTTTCCACTATCATCGGATAGAAATCATGCAGAAAATGGATTGCAATTTAAGGATATCAGCACAGAGCCTAACAGCATTTTCAGTTTCTATTTTAGGCGCAATAAATCAATGACATTATGGATGCCGTTCTGCAATGGATCACATAAGAGCAAATAAATAGGCAAAATCATCCTACCTCATCTTCGTTATAGCCTTGTCCACTCTTAGGAGCAAACAACATGTCACCAGTAGCAAGCTCAAAAGCTATGCAACCAAATGACCACATATCAACAGAGAAGGAATATCCGGCCCTGAGTATGACTTCAGGAGCTCTATACTGCCTTGTTTGAATTTCTTCGGCAAACTGCTTACCAGCCCAGCATGCATTTCCAAAGTCCAAAACCTTGCACCTCATATCAATCCCATCTAGACATCTTTCAGGCTTTTGAATATCTATTCCTCCCATTGAAGCTCTTCTAGAAGAAATATTGGCAACCACTCTCTTTGCCCTCCTCTTCAACTTCTTCTCAATAATATTCATGGTAGATCCACCATTTAAGCTCCCCTCAGGCTTTTCAAGAATTGGAGTTTGCCCAGACCTAATGGGATCCTTGGAAGGATCAATGGTAGAAAGGAGAAGAATATTTTCTGGTTTTAGGTCCGTGTGTATAATACCAAGTTCTATATGTAAGTAATCCAAACCTGTCAAAATACATTTGCAGATTTCCCTAACTTTATTCAATTCAAGTCCTTTGTAATGGCTGTATTTGATCAGCCGGAGTAAGCTATCGCCGAGAAATTCAAGGACCATGCAAAGATGCTGCCCATTTGGACCAGCATGCTTAAAGTGGTCAACCAGTCTTACAACATACTTGGTATTTGAGGGGTCGCCGTTGGCAATAGCTGAAAGGACTTCAATCTCATGAAGGGCAGCCTGAGCAAACTGTGCTGCACTTTTCTGAATCTTAAGGGCAACATAACTCTGGAAAAGCAAAAGAAAAACCAAAATAAGAATGCAAGAACTGACTCTTTAAAAAAATTTACTCCTCTCAAGGAAAATTGGAGAGGAATGCAAATGTAGTGAATATATTTTTTCAAAATATCTTTTAAATTTAGATCAATATGCAAAGGAAACTAAAGAATATGATCGTCCTGAAGTCTTATAACCAGAGACTTCAGTTGGTGATCGCTAGAGTTAAACCCTATTATCACGAAATGAAAATAAATGAAATGCACAACAAACCAATTTCCAAACGTCATAGCAAATTCATATTTCATATTTTTTCTAAAACCTCATTCACCTTGTATATTTATTAAAAGTCCAACATAGCAACAATTTCCATGCCAGTGTCTCGCACTGAGAACACTTGATGACACACCTAAGTGAATATTCTACCACTCAGAGGTAATTAAAATGATCTCATATTCAAACTGTAATAACTTGTAAATTAGCAACTTAATACACACAAAAACCAGACAGAACACTCTGGCGTGCGGCAACATTGGCAGCAGCTACACAGGTAGCCCCTACTTTTACAAAAATATCATTTAAATTGTACTTTGATCCATTTCCATTAACGGCTACAACATCCATTGGAATCAGGGGACCAAGGTTGGAGTAAATGCCTTGTTCTTTACTATGCACTATTGCTACACGTTTAATGAAAAATATAGAGATAGAAAACCCATGATAAAACATATGGAAGTTCAAACATGCATTTGTCATTCATCAAAACATGTCAAAAAAAAAAAAAAAAAAGACATACAGATTACAGACCAACAATATATTTGGCCAGGAAAAGGCCAAGATTATAATTGTCCACATTGATATATGGTAGAATTTCATTTAATATTTGCATTGATCTCATCGTCCAACCAAAGAAAAGTTTAAAAAAAAAATTGTCAGAAAATTTAGTCAAATATAGAAACAGGAAAATTCTTCCACTAAAAACAGAGACCCGTGTTTGCCCATTAAAGAAAATATGACAGAATAAAAAAAGAAAAAATAATCCACAACAGCATATGAAAATTATTAAAAATGAAATAAGAGATCTTCGGCAAGTAAGCATCCAAATCTGCAAATACTTGAGAAAATTATGATTTTGCAGTACATGAAATGAATAACAAATGAATGAAATCTAAAAAAATTTCACAGACCCAAATGAAAAAGTTCAATCATTTACGAATTCCGAATAAAAATTTGAAGTAAAAATGAATCCAAAATGAATGAATCAAAGACAGAGACAGAGAAAGAGAGCGTACAGAGGATCGAGTGTCGTAAGCGAGCCAGACAGTTGAAAACTGACCCCAACCAAGCTTCCTCTGAGCTATGTAACGACCACCGGCAAACAGATCGCCGATTCTAACTGCGTGATAACCGCCTTTCCTGTAAGAGTCGATTCCCTCATCGTCTTCCTCTGACCCTGATGACGACGAACACGACATCTAGTTAACAAGCGTACGTCTGGTTTGATTTCAGTCCTTTCAAATTACTCTAGATTTAGCCAAAAGCAGGAAAAAAAAAAAAGCAAAACAAATTGTGTTATTGATGCAATGTTTTTCTGTGTTTATGTTTTGAAATTTCTCTAGTTTGATTTCCCTGCTTTTTCGCAAGCTCTGTGTGGGGTGGGATGCAGAGCTTACTCTTACGTGGTGGGTCAAATAGAATACGGAACGTTTATAGGTAGATCCCCGTTGGTGATCACTGATCAAATTCTCGTACGGGTTTCGTGATGCGTGCCGTGCTTGTAAGCCCACCGCTTTTATGTTTATTTAGATTAGATCCCAGTTGAGGGTATTTTTGGTATAACAAATACAGGAAATTCTTTAATCACTTCACTTTAGGAAATAATTATTAACACGTGTAAAAAAAGAATCCCATCTCGGAAAGAAATGACGGCGTTTCTGTAAAACGATGCCGTCTCATCCGGCCAAAGACAAAAAAAGAGTACCATGCTGTTCTTGAAATCGAGGGACATTTTTGGGCTTTAATTTTTAATTTTTAATTTTTATTTCCAAAATACTCAAATATTGATTTATATTAGTTACCTGGTCGCGATCCGGCGAGGCGATCGATTTAGAAATGGCAGGGCAGAATGCGAGCAATACTGATCTATTCGAAGCGTATTTTAAAAGAGCGGATTTGGATGGAGACGGACAGATCAGTGGAGCCGAAGCTGTCGCTTTCTTTCAAGGCTCCAATTTGCCGAAACATGTTCTTGCTCAGGTAATTCATCACCAGGCCAATCCAAAAGATACCGTTCAATTTTCATCATTTTTTTTTGTTTCTTCAACAATCTGTTCGGTAAATTTGATTCGAATTGTCAGTCGGATTCAGTTTTTGGCAAAACTAGGGCGCTTAGTTTTTCATCCTTATGTTAATTACGAAATTGAGACTGTTCAAAGAATAGGGACGATGAATTTGATGTGTAAGTCTTTGGTGGTGCTTTGGACTAGCTGTATGTTGTCTGAGAAGGTTGGATGAATTTTGACGTGATCGGAGATTTGGCGTGTTATTTTTAAGACGGCTGAATGATGATTTTTTTTTTTTCTTTTTCTTGAGATTAGGAGTTGTAGTTTCTTTTATCAGTTGGAGGAGTTTATATACAAGTTCAGATAATGGCCAATTATTTTTAAGGGAGTATGCAGGAATATGTTGTTAGTATTCAGTGCATTGACTTAAGTGGATATCCAAGCACTTGGCATAGCAACTGCTGTAACTTTATTTCAATGCATGTAGGTAAGCTAACCGGGATTGAAAATCTGAATGTAAATGTTTCGTGGATGAATGTTAGACATTTATCTTAAATTATAATGATTCTGTCACAGTGTGACTGTACAAGAAGCACCGTCATAAGAACAAAAAGCGTGTGTATTTTTGTACCAGGACTCGGTGAATTACTCAGTGTTTTTGCTATCTTTGGGGCTGTACTTAGTTTTTAGCTTTTGTAAGGTTCTTTATCTTGGTAACTCAAACTCAACCTTTTGGTACTGAATTGGTATTCTATGTATGGCTTTGTTCTATGCAGGTATGGTCAAATGCTGATCAGAGAAAAGCTGGGTTTCTTAATCGAGCGGAATTTTTTAATGCTCTTAAACTTGTCACCGTGGCACAAAGTAAGCGGGAATTGACACCAGATATAGTGAAGGCCGCATTATATGGTCCAGCTTCGGCTAAAATTCCAGCACCCCAGATAAACCTTGCAGCTACACCCAGTGCCCATTCTAAGGTGGGAATGCCTCCTCCACAGTTGAGTGGTACTCCACCATCAACTCAAAATATTGGTGTCAGAGGACCACAAGGCCTTGGAAATGCGAGCACAAATCAACAATTTTTCCCATCTCAGCCAAATCAATTTATCAGGCCACCCCAAGCTCTGCCTCCTGGTAGTGCATCTCACCCCCGGCAAGTTCTTTCAGGTCAAAGTATGCCCAGTGGAGGTACCATGGCAGCTCCTCATCCTCCAACTTCAAACATGTCAACAGATTGGCTTGGAGCCACTTCACAAGTTTCTAGCAGAGGGATTACTCCTTCCTCCACACAGGATGGATTTGGTCTGCCAGCTTCAAGTTTGGCTCCCTCTGTTCAACCTAGACCAGCTGTGTCCTCTGGGCAGACACCAGTCACTGTTCCAAAGCCTCAAGACCCAGATTCCAAAGCATTGGTTGTTTCAGGAAATGGGTTTGCCTCTGACTCACTTTTTGGAGATGTCTTTTCTGCTGCTCCAGTTCAAACAAAGCAAGATGATGCTACGTCTTCAGCAGGTAGCATACCTGTCGCAACAGCAATTGTTCCAACATCTCCTAAGCCTGAACCTTCGGTGAAGTCTAGTCCAGTTGAACTGTTGCAAGGTGAATTTTCTCAGCAACCTGTGAGTGGTCAGTATCAGCAAGGTCATTCAGCTGGGAAACATAACCATCAGTTTGCAGTAAAAAGTACCGCTGCTTCTTTTTCAACTGGGCTTCCTGTTGGAGCTGTGAGTTCTGCTTCCTCTCAGTCCCATGTTCCATGGCCAAAAATGACTCAGTCTGATGTTCAGAAGTATACTAAAGTTTTTGTGCAAGTAGACACGGATAGAGATGGAAAAATCACTGGTGAACAAGCACGCAACCTTTTCTTGAGTTGGAGGCTCCCAAGAGGTACTCCATAAGATTCTCTTACTTTTTCTTCTACATAGTTTGATACTGTTGGTTCAGTATGAGCTCATTGATGGTCAGACTTTTGGATGCATTGATAGTTAGCTATTTGTTGTTGTTTTCCTATATTACGAATGTAAAAATAAGGTTTCGAGGGATATTTTTCGGTTCATTTTGCAAAACTATGTTTCATGGCTTGCTGAAAATAAGAAAAGGCGCGTCAAATTCAATCATACATCTGCTGGAAAAGTGGGTTGCTAGAGCAAACTGAACCTCAATATTTTGCTCCTTTGGTTGGTTTGTATTATCAAAGTCATTTGTCAATATGTATTTTGATCTCTTTTTCTGAATAATTAATGTTGGAACTTTACCAGTATCTTTCATAAAATGTGACGATCTCTTGTTTACCATTTTGTTAGAAAAGGTAACTACTAGTCACATGACGTTCATTTATATCATTGTTCTTGGTGTCTCAGAGGTCTTAAAGCAGGTGTGGGATTTGTCTGACCAAGATAATGACAGTAAGCTGTCTTTGAAGGAGTTCTGTACTGCTCTCTATCTGATGGAACGATACAGAGAAGGGCGCCCTCTTCCAACGATTCTTCCTAACACTATCATGCCTGATGAAGCTCTGTTTTCCACTAGAGGTCATCCTACAGCTCCACACACTTGGGGTCATGTTGCTGGTAAGGTTTTTCTTATTGTATCACAATCTTTCAGCATTACTTCTGCCCCCCGCCCACATTTACTGATGTATGCCTCAGTTAAGTAAATTAAATTTTTGATCAGGTTTGCAACAACCACAAGGTTCAAGACCTCCCATGGGAAAGCCACCAAGGCCTGTTCCTGTTGCTCAGACTGATAGAACTGTGCAACCTGGTCCACAAAAGCCCAAAGTTCCGGAGTTGGAAAAACATCTTGTAGATCAACTTAGCAAAGAGGAACAAGATTCGCTTAATGCAAAGCTCAAAGATGCAATTGATGCAGATAGAAAGGCATTTCTTGTGCTCTTGCCATTTCTAGTTTGAAACATGCAACACCTGTTATGATTCGTGTGTGAATTTTCTTTTTCTTTTTTCTTTTTTGATATAAAAGTCTCTGGTATTACTTCATTTATGAATAAATCTTAGGGATTATTCCTTTTCTCTTATCTGCTAATAAATTTAATCATAATTAATAATTTAATCATAATTAAGAATTTTCATTTTCGTAATCACCAAAGGAAATTTCCTCCCAAACCATTTGGCAATGTGTCAATGTGTGAATCATTTCCTTGGTGCTGATTTATTCAATATAACTTATGTAACATGAGTATTTACATGGAATATATAGGCTATCAATCATGGTTGTTCACCAGAATAATTTCATCTTTAATTTAATTTCTTCTTTTTTGGAGGAGAATTAAGAAAAATTGAGTCTGACTGTTATTCTCAATTTGTTATTTTAGAATATCTTGGTTTTGATTATCTGTTATATAACCTTTCATCTTTAAGTGCACTTGTCCAGTTGTTCTCGAGATATGAAAAGTTTGAACTGCATAAACTTATGTTCTTTTTGTAGCTATATTTTGACTGGAAGCAACATGACATGTTTTCTTTGAGAATTTATATATGATTCTTTTCCTTCAATTCTGATTATAGGTTGAAGAATTGGAAAAGGAGATACTGACTTCCAGGGAGAAGATTCAGTTCTATCATGCCAAGATGCAGGAACTTGTAAGTATACCCCTACAAAGTTAATTTTTTCAATCATCATTTGATGTTTAAAAGTTGACATTTTGATTTGAACTTACATATCACTGACCAAGAAACAAATTGCAAACAGTCATAGATGAGTTTAGGCTTCTAACTGTTTTGTGCATTTATGCTCACACTTGCATTGTATAAGTTCAAGGGAATTTGAAATGATTTACATGCCATAAACAATATAATTCATTTTACTTTGTCAATAATGTGTGGTTACCTGTCTTGACCATACATGTGATGCAAGGATTGAGGGTTTCTTTTGGAGTTGGTAAGGAAACTTTGTTTTATTGGGTATTCATTAAAGGTTAGCTCAAAGGGTGCCTAAGGACATATCAATGTCTAAAAGTCAAAGGCTAGAAGCTCAAAGTCTTGGCGGCATTAGGGATGAGTTTACTTCTTTGCATATCAGTTTATAATATGGTTATCTGAGGAAGGCTTTTGGTACCTTTGTGGTCTAGGATATCTTGGATAATTCTGCTCGTCTTTTATTGTGAACTTAGCAACAAAATGATTTATGATGAGCTTGCACAGTTCTTTGAGGTGGATTATAAGGCAATATGCAATCTTTAAGCAATGTAACTTGCTGTTTAGGATGATTTACTTGGAAAATAATTTATCATTTATGAGCAGTACATTGGAAGTTCATGGTTAATAACTTATATTTCCTTTTCTTTATTTTGTATTTTGTCATCTGGTATCAGATTTTATACAAAAGCAGATGTGACAATCGACTTAATGAGATAACAGAAAGGGTGTCTGGTGATAAACATGAGGTATCTCTTTAAGTTATGCAGATTTACATGGGTTTTTCTTATCGCATTGCTACTGGTTTGCACTAATGGGAGGAACTTGTATTTCAGGTTGAGTTGCTGGCAAAGAAGTATGAAGAGAAATACAAGCAGTCTGGAGATGTAGCTTCCAAGCTAACTCTTGAAGAGGCCACATTTCGTGATATTCAGGTACTTTTGGTTGAGTGTCGGCCAATGAAAGTTTTTTCTTGTTTGGACCCATCTGATCCCTTTATCCCCTTCATCCTAAATGTGCTATCTTGCACTGGTTCACTTGCAGGAGAAAAAAATGGAATTGTATCAGGCGATTGTCAAAATGGAAGGAGACAGTGGTGATGGTGCTCTTCAGGTATGCTGTAACTGTAATTGCCCAGGTGGAGATTTTCTGAAAACCTACATGTAAGTCAAGATATTGTTTGGCTTTTGCAGCAACAAACTGACCGTATCCAAAAAGAACTCGAGGAACTAGTGAAAAATTTGAATGAGCGCTGCAAACAATATGGATTGCGTGGAAAGCCAACTTCGCTTGTTGAGCTTCCCTTTGGTATGTCTATTTTCATACTTCAGTTTGCGAGTTAATTAGTTGTTTTACTTAATTTTGGCCAGTTTTATTAATGAAAGTATCCCAACTGTAGTAATTAAATAAATAATATTACCATATTAGTCAATAGAAAGGAATAGACTTGAAAGTTGATGTAGGTACCTTTTTATTTAAATTTATTCTCTGTAAATTTCTTAATATTTGTTTGAATAACTTGAATGAAATGGAGTTCTAGGCAAAAATTATGGCTGCATTTTTTATTTTACAACAAATAAAAAATGTAATCAGTGGAAGATATAGAATATGAAGAGCTTGTACATATTAAAATGTTCCTGACATTAATAGGAATTTCATTTTTGAATTCAAATGTCTGAGATTCAAAAACTGGATTTCTTAGGTTGAATAAAAGAAATCATTGTGGTTTTTATGTATTAGTTCTGCTATGGAAGGTCATGTTTTAACTTTTCCATACTCTTTTGGTGGCCCTCTTAAGGCTGGCAAACTGGAATCCAAGAAGGAACGGCTGATTGGGATGAAGATTGGGACAAGCTCGAAGATGAAGGTTAGTCAAACAGTGGTCTGAGGACTGATTTGATTGCAGCCTGAGAAATTGGATATTGTAGAATTGGATTTCTCTCTGTTTCAATGTAGGTCGTATACTGAGTTATAATTCTGATGATTAGTAATTTTAACCATTTTCCAGGATTCTCGTTTGTGAAGGAACTCACTCTTGATGTGCAAAATGTCATCGCTCCTCCAAAACAAAAATCTTCATTGGTTCAAAAAGAAATCACTTCCACAAATGATGGTGCTAATTCTTCATCCTCGAATACTGATGCTAAATCAGAGAAGGATGCTTCCTCAAATACTGAAGCAAAATCAGAGAAGGATGCAAGTAAATCTGAAGAGATCTCCGAGAATAAATTAGCTCATGAACAAAATGAGGATGGCTTGGGAAAAGGTCCTCTCAACAGTCCTGCTGGAATTGGTGCTGCAGATAACCAATCTCAAGATGTCCAAGATTCTCAAAAAAGGGTTCCTCATAGTTTGTCCCATGCTAAAGAAACACGAAGGTTTGTGTTTTTTTCTGTTTTTAATTCTTTTTTGGTGGTTTGATCTACAGACTGAAATTATTGTGCAGACACGCCTTTGGCAGTGGGATTCAATTTCGTTTTCTTTTTCAACCTTTTGTAGCTTTATTTAGACTGAATTTTTTGGTGATTTACTCGTTCAGTGATCAGGTTGGTCATGGGTCTTTATTTTCTGGAGACAAAGGTTTTGATGAACCAAGCTGGGGCACATTCGATACTCATTATGATACAGAATCAGTTTGGGGCTTTGACTCTGATAATGCCAAGGTTTGTGAACAATTATTGTCGTACATTGCAAATCCATGAATTATAATGTATAGCTGGAGAGTGGTACTGAAAGCAGTGGTCCTCAAGGTTGATTATGTTGTCCGGATCATTTGTTTTCCCCTGTTTAGAATGCAAGTATTTTGGATCTGTTTGAGTTGAAACAGGAGACTGAGATTTTTTTTTTTTTTTTTTGTTGGGAGGGGGGTGATGTTGTTGGGGGTGCGCTTTCTCGACAGGTCTGCAAACAACTAAGTGTTATTTCTTTATTGTTTCTAAATTGGCAAATTTAGATATTATTTTGAAAAAGGGGATTATGGTGATAAGCTAGATAACATTTGGTTGCTTGCAGACATGTTGAGAAATTTGTGACAGCTTTTTGGTGAACTTGTTGCATGAAATGCTCCGATAGATTGGTTTTATTTTTTTTTTCTTCTTCTTTAATGCAGGATACTGATCACGACAGACATGTTGAAAGTTCTATGCATACTCTTGATGACTTTGGTCTAAAGCCAATAAGAACAGAGTCCTCTCATAACAATAACTTGTTTCAGGGGAAGACCTCATCTATTTTTGCCGATTCTGTTCCAAGCACCCCGGCCTACAGTATTACGCATTCTCCTCGGAGATTTAGTGCAGGCCCAGATGACTACTCATTTGATAAGGGGACGAGTCCATTTGTATTTGCCGATTCTGTTCCAAGTACCCCTGCCTACAACTTTGGGAACTCCCCTCAAAGGTTTAGTGGAGGGTCGGAGGATCATTCATTTGACAGCTTCTCTAGGTTTGATTCATTTAACATGCATGATGGTGGACTCTTCCAGTCCCCACGCCATTCCCTTGGTAGGTTTGATTCTGTTCTCAGCACTAGAGATTCTGATCAGGGTCATGAGCTCTCGTCGAGGTTTGATTCATTTAATGCACGCGACAGTGGATTCTTCCAATCACAGAATTCTCTAGCAAGATTTGATTCCATGCGCAGCGCTAAAGACTTTGATCATGGTCATGGGTTGCCTGCATTTGATGACACAGATCCATTTGGGTCATCTGGACTGTTTAAGACATCAATAGAGAGTAACAATCCAAATAAAAGTTCTGGTGTCCTGGCATTCGATGACACAGATCCATTTGGATCAACGGGGCCATTTAAGACCGGTAGAGAGTAAAACACAAAAGAAAGGTTCTGATAGTTGGAATGCCTTTTAGTTAGGTAAAAAATGTCTGGAACTGTTACGCATTCCGTTTCTTCATAAATTTGAAGCCTTCTTGGTAAGATTTGTTCATTTTAGGTGTGGCGGCTTGGTTCTTTCATGAGTATATAACGTGACAATTGAGTGGTAATATGGTTAAATTTGTCAATTCCTTTTTTTTTTATTTATCCTTCTTTTTGAAGTTTGAATTACTTTTATGTTGTATTCTTTTGTAATTTTTGAAATCAGAATAGCCTGGATATATATGTAATTTTGTTTTCAAATATGAGGTGTTAATCATCATTAATGTTTGCATCTTGTTATTCAGACTTTGAAATTCATAGTTTTCAATTGGCTCTTATACTTAAAATGTTATCTTGTTAACAAATAGAAGAATAATAATAAGAAGTGCTAGAATGACTGTAAGGTGTATCATGTTCTTCTAGCAAAGTTTCCTAGACATTTGAAAATCAATCAAATATGGCTTAGATAACATAATATATGAGCTCGGCAAAAGTATGCCCCGTTCTGGGCAATTGAGTGCCGAAATTGGGAACCATACAAATCAGCATTTGGAGCGACAACAACCCAACTTAATAGAGGAAGTATTAGGATAAATTTATGAAATATATGTATTAATTATATATATATATATATTATTGTTGTAATTACTAAAACAATTGGTTAATTTGAACAAGGGAATAAAAAACTTAACACTGCACGTGCAACTTTCCCAATTGTATAAAATTTCAGGACAATGGTATCGGACGCTTGGTTCAAAGGTAAACAACGCATGAATCAGATATATCAATCTTGTATACTGTGTTTCTGAGGAAATGAAACACATGAACTTGACCAAGTCTTACACAACGATTAAGAAAGATTACCCACAAAACTTTCCAACTTTTTACGGGTCAAATTATGAAATGGAATATTAAACAAATTGCTTGTACAAGTTTTTCATTACAACTAATAAATATTTCTTCCACAGCACATCAAACAACAAGGAGAAGCAGGAGAGTCTAACTTTATATCAAGTACCAAATTCAATTCAATCAAATATTAAAAAAGATTTCGAAGAAGGGGAGTCTAACTTTATATCAAGTACCAAATTCAATTCAATCAAATATTATAAAAGATTTCATTTCCCTAATACACAATTAGGCCTTGGCTGCAAAAATCTCCATCAACGAAGACCATGTTCCTGAGATTCCAACAATCACACCAAAAACAAGAATAGCAAGATCCAAAACAATCCCATTCCAGCCCAACTCTTCCTTGAAAACCAGCAAATGGAACAAAGCAGGCAGCACAAAACCCAGTGCGCAGCACACACTACTGCCCACAAGTGACAGAAAGTCAGCAAAATTAGGCACCAACAGAGCCACCAAACTCACACCCAAAACAACTAGCCATCTCAGCCACAGGCAGTACCTAGTATCACAAAACCGCCTCTCCATGATCTCATAAACAGGATTCATCATCAGTGGGAAGGTGAAAAATAGATTTATACACAAGCCCAGCTGCACCAAAATGCTTACTATTCCTGGCCCCAAATTGGTAGTGATTATATCTTTGGTTTCTTCACCAAAAGCGAAGTAACCCAAAGCACCAAATCCTCCGTACAAGAGAGAAATGAATACCATACATAATGCTAATACTTTTCCAAACTTGTCTTTGTCTTTAGCCTCAGATTCTAACGGCAATACCATGCCGATCCCTTCGAAGGCATACACAGCAACACCAATACCATAAGAGAAAACAGAGAAATCACCAAATGCTTTTAAAGGAGGCATATGCTTGGTAAAAATCATGACATCCTCCACCATCACAACTCCCATAGCTCCAAGATCAACAATATCAGCAAAAATACTCAAAGGAGCCAAATGGGTCAGTGTTGGGATTGAATTCAACCCTAATTGAAAAGGAAAACAAC